>CBVK0102150652.1:0-15520 GCA_900067695.1 Picea abies
TGTATTTCTCAGTGATCTTGTTCTTATGTTGCTCTTATCTATTGAAATGAAAAGAACTATAATAATGGCATAAACATTAACACTTTCCTTACTGCATTGTCCCTGTTTAAACTTGGTGAGGTTGACTGTCCCTGTACAGCTTCATTCGACTCCCATAGGGCCCTAGCCAATGCATCCTAAATTTACCCAGATGTTGAAAGAATTTGCTGTCATATAGCAAGACTAAATCTCCTTCCTTAAAACTTTTCTTCTTGATATGTCTTTCATGCCAAGATTTGTCTCTAGCTTTTGTACTTCCTGGTGAAATCCTACTAGGATCCTATCCTCTTCCATCTCCATGAGATGACTTATATTTTCTTCTAATGTGCCCCATTATTTCATGTTAGTAATGGATGCGATGCACAGACTAGGTACCAGAAATTCCAATGGTACTACTGCTTCATGTCCATACACCTCATGAATGGTGTATGTCTTGTCAACTTTTTACATGCAGTTTTGTATGCCCATAGTACTGCTGGTATTTTCAAATCCCAATCATCCCTGTTAACATTGCAGATCTTTGTCAAGGTATTCTCCAAGATCTTGTTGAAGGCTTCTACTATTCCATTTGCTTGAGGGTGGTATGGTGTACTCTTCTGATGATAAACTTCAAACTCCTCATTCATAGCCTTGATAGTACTGTTGATGAAGTGAGTACCTTGGTCACTCATCAGAATCCTTGGACATTCAAATCTAGTGATCACTTGCTCAAACAAGAAGTGTGTTTCTATCTATGCATTGCAATCTTTTATTGGTGTTGACTCTTCCCATCTTGTTAAGTATTATGTCACAGTAATGATGTATCTAGCTCTTGACCTTCTTGTTGGTGGATGAATTGGTCCAACAAAATCTATATCTCATTTTTCAAATACATTCAAGGTTACTTTGGTCTTAGGGGCATCCCATCTCTTCTATTATGTTACCCAACCCTCTGGAAAACATCACATCCCTGGAAATATTACTTTGCATCCCTATGAATTGTTGGCCACCATAATCCTACGCTCAATACCTTCTGCACGGTAGCTTTACCTGCATAATGTTCTCCAACTATTCCTTCATAGGATTCTTCTAAAATTATAGGCCTTTCATGCTCTAATACACATCGTCTAAAAATGTTGTTTGTGCCCATTTTGTATAAGTGTCCAGTAATCAATTGATAGTCTGTAGCTCTGACAACCAATTTTTTCTTCTTTGCGGTGTTATCCCGTGGTGCAATCCCTGTACTCAAGTATTCAATGATTTCAATAAAGTATTCATCAACTATTTTCACTGAAAACAACTGTGCATCAGGGAAGTTATCCTCTAAATTTGTAGGTTCTTCTCCATTGGTGACCCTTGAAATATGATCAGGTCCTGCATTCAACTTCCCTGGTTTGACTGTTACTTCAAAATCAAATTTCTGAAATAAAAATAACCATCTATAGATCCCCCCCCCCCCGCTTGTTGACTAGGTACTTGAGGGAATAATGGTCTGTGAACATCTTAAAATGTTTGCCAAGTAAATAGTGTTTGAACTTCTGAAGTGCATAGACCATAGTTAGGCCTTCTCTTTCTGTAGTATTATAGTTTTGTTCCAACTTTGACAATTGTCTGCTAGCAAATTCTATCAGATCATCCAATTCCCCTATTCCTGGTTGCACCAGAATAACTCCAAGTGATATGGCTGATGCATCTACATGAACATGAAATGTATTTTCCCAATTTGAGAATATTAGTATAGGTGTTGTGGCCATATTCTCTTTCAAGGTGTCCAACCCTTACTAACAATCCTCATTCCACTAAAATTTGATATCTTTCTTGAGCATTTTCTCCATTTTCTTTCTTGTTCGACAAGACACCAATTTTTATACCTTGAATTTGCAGTTCTCTTATTTTATTAATTGATTAAATCTAGATATGATGCTTTTACGCGAATCATTGTAGTAGTTAGGAGATTTAACTTAGTGATATTCTTAACTGTAGTTTGATATTTCATCTTTGATTTATACTAGCACTATTGTTGGTTGTTCTTATCCTCTTTCTACTTCTTAGGCTGACCCAGGTTCAGATCTAAACAAGCTTCCAACAAAGCCTTCTAAAACTATTGGCCACCCTGGTAAACCAGAAGGCAACACAACACAGAGAGTGTATTTTGTTGTCCAACAAGCCCCCAACACTGATATGTGGCTCATTCCAAGCCACTAAGGTTTGTGCGCACCCTCAAAAGCCTTTGCTATACTATGGAACTTGTCTGCAAGTTCCCTTGCTTGTCTTTGGACCCGCACGACCTTTTCTATGAACGCTTCTACTGCTTGTGCTGTGATCTCCTCCTAGATCAGTGCTGCACACTCTACCGCGCAATAACTTTGTTATCCTTTCCACTATTTGTTCATCCCATTAGTCTCCGAAGCTGGCCATTTTGGGATTATCAATTGTCCCAATGTTAACTTTCTTCACCTTGTTTGGCACAAAAAAAACTTGTGATTCCAGAGATGGACCTTCCACTTCTCTTTTACCTTCAACTTTTGCAATATGGATGTTAAGCAGATCATGTTCATATGGTGCTTCTTCGTCCACATGATAGCATGACAGTAGTTCCTTAAATGTCTATCTATGTTGTTTTTGATACTCTTTTATAAGCTCAACCTATGGTTCATCAACAAATATCACTACTCTTATTTGTTTGAGTGCTAAGTCCATGTTAGGGCTCTCATGTTCAAATGAAAAAGTGACTATAAAATTTTGTTGTAATGTTTTCCATTCTGTAGTGCCTCTGCGTAGTTCCTAGTCTACATACCAATTTTCTAGAATTCCTTCCAATGTGTGGATGAAGTGACGAGGACATTCCTTTGGTGGTTTCATCCTCCATAGTGTTATGCATTTATCCAAGTGTTCTACTAGTGTCCCCTGTCCATCATATATCTATATTGCATTGCTCTTCTGCTCTGTATCGAATTTGATGCACAATAATATTTTTCATTTATACCAGTCTTGTATGTTTTCCTTATGCGCACCCCACCAGCTTGATGGTGTAGCCTTAAGTGCAATATCTAGGGATAAGAGCCTCTGATTATCTGATACCTCCTCCTCATATTTCGTTAGGAACTCTTCTAAGTCGTTTATGCCATGAAAATTGAGAGGTTCTTTTATTTTTGTACCCACCCATCTTAATGCACGGTCTATTCTTGAGCACCTTCTTGTAGATACCTCATGTAAGTGTTTTTGCCAATTCTCTAGTCCTATATCTGAATCAGAAGCACATGAGGTGATACTTCTCCAGCTGAGTACCCCGTCTATAGTTGGATTAATGTAATATTTTGTGCGCGCGGTGGTTCTATACAACTAGTGAATTTCTTATAAATCCAGACAGGTTGGTTCCACAAATATTTCGGCTTCGGATGGGTCCAAGGGTGCAATGAACTGATATTCCCCTAACTCAAATGTCATATTCCTTGTCTTCAATTTGATTATGGCCTGCTTATCAAATTCCCAATCCAACCCAAGTAATGTTGGATATGGTGTTGTGCCATATACTATTTCTATCACTTTAGAGTATGCCTTAGTGCGCACTCCATCCAGATCTACTGTCACACCCTTAAGCCTTCCAATTGGTATAACTCTATGTTGGTTTGCTAACTTCAGTTGAACTGGTGAGTAGCCTAACGTTGGCTCTCCCATGCATTTCCATGTCTTCTTTGGTAAGACATTTACTTCAGATCCTAGGTCCAATATAGCATATCCCATGTTGAAATCTCTGATATTGGAATTCAATTTAAATTCTCTGCTTGTCCTTCTTCTGGAATGGAGGTGATTAACTGTTCTATAGTCTAATTTCCCCTCAGTGTTTGTGTTACATATACCTAGTAGATTCCGTAAGATTGTAAAAGATGATGGATCTTTGAATAATTCAACATAGGATTGCAGAAAAGTTCGGATATTACTTACTTGGTCTTCAGGGTGTACTTCATTGGTGTGGTCCATTGCTAATGACATTTAATATGTGGGGACATATTTAGTATGTTGCACGACAGATGTAGACACAACATTTTGCTTGATAAAATATTTTATTTCCTCCTTGAAGGTTTCCTTCTCCTTTCCTGCATCAAACCACTTTGGTGGCTCGATATTCTTCTTCACCCACTGGTGCTATACTGGCTCTTGTTTGACTGCATAATCTCCTATTTTAGCGCCTCCGTGTCATTATGTTGATATTCCTACCATCCTCTCTGGCTTATGTAGAGATCCATTGTATGTTTTGTTTGTTATAATTCCGTTTTTCTTGAATCTTCCACAAAAGTGTTGGCCATTCATCTGTATCATGTTCTGTTGAGCGACAATACATGCATGTTGCAGGTGGAAGTGGACATTCCCTTGCATAGTGTTGTAGCTGTTGGAAGTTATGGCACACTACTGGACCTCTTTCTCTTCCAAATCCTCCTCTATATTTTCCTCCACCTCTATATCCATTTTGATCTCCTGATCGCAGTGCATTGTACTAAGGCATCTGATTATACTGTGTGTGGTTATACTATGGTTGTGCATTATTATACTGAGGTTTCGTAGTGTTATATTGTTGTTGCGTAGTGTTGTATGGAGGTGGTACTTGGTTGAATTGTAGTGTATCTTGTCCTTTCATCATTTTTTCCTACACCCTATATGTATCCGATGTTATCTCCCTCATCAAACCCATTGTTCTACAGTCTTTGTCATCGTGACCCACTGACTTGCAAAAGTTGCAATATGAACTCTTGGGTACTGTCTGATACTTTTGCATCAATGGAAAATGATATGGATAATGTCCATATGTTTTACAGATCTCACACCATGGTCCTCCTATAAGCAAAGGGTTTGTTAGCCCTGTTTCCATGTATTGCATGAATGTTGGGCACTCATTCTTGTGGTGTCCTTTTGTCCTGCATGTGGTACACCAAACAACTTCTCTTTTCTCTTTTCTATTATTCTGGTTTAGTTGAAATGTGAGGTTCTTCAGATCCTCCTTCAACTCATCTATTTTTGGATCTGTCTTCTAATATTGGTTCTCTTCCAGCTGTAGGGATTCTTATAGGGCCTCTGCCTGAGTTTGAAACTTCTGATTCCTCAAAGGGTATTTCAAATGTGGTAATAGTGAGTTCACAAAGAGATGTCAATGTTGCATGTCAGTCATGAAATATTTCAATTTACCCTTCAACCATTTGAACCTCTGATTGATCTCCCAAATAGACCCACCTTGCTTTTGTCTAATTCCAATCATCTTGTTCATGTACTGATCCTCTAAGCTTGGTTTCTAAAATTCATTTATCAGTAGCTTCTTGACATCTGCAATCGTCCTTGTTGTTCCTAGTGGAATGTTTACAACTAAGCTCATGTACCATTCTAGTGCGCGGTCTCTTAGTGTGATAGATAAATGTGCAAGTTTTGTGTCATCATCCATGATCTTCTTTGATTCCCAAATCTTCTCACAGATAAACAAGTGCTTTTCAGGATCCTCTGATGCCCCCCCCTTGAATTTTGGTAATAGAATGGTGGGATCATGTCCTTCCATCTTGAACAATGATGAACTATGACCTCCGTGTGGTGTAGATACTTGACTACTACTGCTTGAAATGGCTCCTCCAATTACAGGTCCCTGTGTAGATGTACTTCCTGCTGTGTTTCTTCCACTAAAACTTAGTTGTCTAAATGATGGTGTTCTTTATGGTGTATTAGTCACACATGGGTTTATGGGTTCCACACTGACAATGACATGGATAAGAGTTCTGCCTTCTATTCCTACCCTTGGACCTCTTGTCTTTATTTCATATGTTGCATGCAAGATTTCCTTAATATTCTCCATAACTCAGAGATTATCTACCTCTTCTTCATCACTTGCCAATCCCTTTCTCTCTGCTATGGATCTCTTCTTATTGTTCATCTTATATTGGTAGGGTACTCCACTGCGCGTTTTTCCAGTTGTTTCCATGATATGCTTGATTTGGTCTTCCTCCATCATGATTGGGTCCAAGGCCTCCTCCTTCTTTCCTTTATCCATCTATTCCTCCATTTCTCCATCTCTTGTCAGTGCTTCCCCCCCTTCCCCCATGCACCCAGGGAAGTTTTAGTTGTCTGACTCCATAGTCATTACAACTTTGTTATAGAGTAAGATATTTATGGAAGTAAACAATGACATAATATACCTTCCTTGTGGTCCTCTTAGGAACTTTTTATCTGTTGCGATGTAAGACTTCGCAATGACTACTGCAAATTTTATGATAAATCCTGCAACAATATTGTCTAACGAGAAATCTACTGCGTGCATGAATTTGTTGTCAACTTGTTGTAACTACACAATCTCCACAAGATTCCACTCTAGTTGTCTGATCCAATTTGTCATGTGGTTGTATTTTAACCTCAATATCCACTCCTACAACACATGTGGGAAATCACAGAAAAATACTTCATGCAAGTCACTAAATATGTACTTGTCCAGATATTGGCGCAGTGTTATTTTAGGGTTTCTGTTGTCTTTCTGCGCAAACTCTAGCTCCTTTGTCTTCAACCAAATTTCGATCTCTTCCTTCGTTGGGTTCCACGGTCTGAACATCCTCTTCTATATTTTCATTCTTTTAACTCTTCCTCAACATATATGACATTCTTTTAACGTTTCTTCGGAAGATCTCATTCACTCAATCCCGTTCAGTTCAAACCGACAACTAAACCATTTTTTTTTGTTCTTATCCTCTTTCTACTTCTTAGGCTAACCCAGGTTCAGATCTAAAAAATCTTCCAACAAAGCCTTCTAAGACTATCACCCCCCCTGGTAAACCAAAATGCAACATAGCACACATAGTGTATTACGCAGTCTAACCCATGATAGTTCTATGGGTGGCTGCAATGCTAAGGTGTTTGCAACATGGGAATGAGTGGGGATCTAGGATTGTACTTTGTGATATTCATTCATTTACTATATCATACATCTAGATTTAATATACTTTTTTTTTATCCATGCATGTAAATACACATATCTAACTACTTCATCAAGACATTTATCTAAGAGTTTAACATTGAAAGAAAATAAATAAACAATAACCAATTCACATAACACATGATCTACCGTGGTTCACCCCCTTTTGGGCTACATCCACAAAGTTTTGTCTCTCGAGCTCTTTTGTTATGTCTCTGCAATATATCATGACACTGTGCACATTACATTTTCTGATCTTACAATCTCAACAAGATTCTTGATCCCTATGAGGCTGGCTAGGTCGCACTAGGCTCCTCAACCTATAATCTAACCCTCGAGACCGAGTTTCTCGACTCTCCTCTAGATCAACAACTTACAAAAAGTTACAATTCTTACAATTCTTGCTTTAGCTATGCAAAATAGTCTTTGTTTCATGTTAGCCTCCAAACTCTAAAATTCGATCCAATCCCCCTACCTAGACCTTGTAGGTACTTACTTATACATATTCTTGGCTTATCGGCCATTACAATATCTTAAAAAAACCCTAACCCTAATACAGTTAGGTTTCATTTCATGCACGCCTTGCATGCTTTCCTCGCACGTGCTTCTTTTCCCTCCAACTGTCTTTTTCCCACTTCATGTTTTTCTCTCCAAAAATAACTTTTTCCTCAAAATGGGACTGCTCCCAACAACTATGTGTTTTGAATGAAATTACGAAACTTTCATTTGCTCAAAAAATTAATTTAATTAATAAATTAAGATCCAGATCCCAGAACTACATATAATCTTCAGTGACTATCGGATAAGTCATATTCTATTTTGAACGTAAGTTTAAATTACACTTTGGTTCTGTAATGTGAAGTAGTGAAGGAACTGCGAAGTGAAATCTATCACCAAAGGAGTTACTATTTCTTCACTTTGGCCCCAAACTAAAATTTGAGGTGGTTTAACCTTGTTGTCGTATTGCTCTAGTTTTCTGATCCCTAGAGTAGTCAGAATTTTGGTCTTGGTAATAATAATGCACATGAAGGATTCCTTCCTCTCGAATTCTCTTGGGAAAATAATAGTTATTAGTTGTGGATGGTCTTATGGATGTATCTAAGCGGGTTGTGACGAACAATGAATCATTGTTATAGCTGCAATCTTAAGTCGTAACCATACCTTTGACATCGATAAAATTTTAATTACATATATGAATTATGCAGTCTTGTGAGTCTCAATTGTGGGGCTAATGTCAAGGTCTTAGTAATTAACTTACTCACAATTACCATCCTGCAAAAGAAGGGCCTTCAACCATGCCTGACGGTCATCGACAACGTTGGAATAATATTTTTATCATGTCATCTTGCTTGGCCTTTATGATACTTGAATGACTCTGATTAGGTTTTTGTACATTTTACAAATTAATGTGATTTATACTTTGAACAGAGTGTGAGTTGTCGTACCTATTACCAATCCTGAGAAATTGTTTTGTTCATGAAGTCTGCATCTGGTAGTACCATTAATTCCTATTCTTGCAATTTGTAGTTTTTCCCATCCTGTAGCGTAATTAATCAAGTAGATGTTAATACTAATACGTACCATCGTTGTTCTATCTCCTTGATTGCGATTGTATACAACAATAAGCAAAGGGTCTAACGTTTGCCGGATAATCAGTCTAATTTGTGGATAACTATAATATATTTTAGCATGGGTTTGTTGTATCCTTCAGACATTTTTGATGGTTGTCATTTGGCTTGAGAAATTCTTAGTCACACATGAGTTGTGTCGTGGTATTTTTGATTGATAGTGGGATCTAAATATAGGGATTGAGTCATTGAGATTTGTTACAATTGATGTGAGTTCTGATAGTTATATCCCTAAAATATCTGTCTTGGCGTTAATTACAGTAACGAGTAGCGCTATGATTATAATCTACTCTTGATTGTTAATAACCTTAATTCATAGATATAATGATCTAGATTTATGAGAAAAACAAAATAAATAACATATTGAATATAATAACATAAATATAAGGATAACAACAATAGATATCTAGTGAACAATAACTTCTATTGAATAAATAAAATAGGTTGAAACTGTAAAACTGCAGAACTGAAAACAACTTGCTCTAATGGTGGTAGCTATCTTTGAGAAGAGATGTGGCTGCTACATGCATTCATCTGAGCATAATGACTACAATGAGGATCCAAAGGCTTTTTTAACATTACTGATGAATTCCAAAACCCTAGACATCCAAAAACCTAACCTTAGAAGATGAAATTCCAAACGTTATGTGGGCCCCATTGGGTAAGTTGGTACGTCAACTTCCCGGGCTCGTCACTTTTTCATACGATATCTATTTTAGGTGTGTGATAGCCTGTTGGAAATTTATTTTCGATAAATACACATTATGCCATAAAAATTTCACTGTGTCTATAGTTTGACTATTGAAATCCCAAAAATTGTTGTTTAGGGATCCAAAACGATGCTGAAAGTATACAAAGATGTACTGACCTGGAAAATTCTAAAATAATCCAGTTGGATTAGGTGGGAATCCACCAATATCCACCTGGAAGATGTGTAGGGATTCAAACAACCCCAAAAGTGCATAACCCATTATTACCAAGAATGATAGAAGAACATGCTGAAATAAAAACTATCAATATGAGCCTCTTGGAATCGTTGGGTAGCCACCAATATCCACCTGGATCAGTCCTCCCCCCTTAGGAAGAAATGGTCTCCATTTTTTTGAGTTCCCCCATCAGGTGGGGAAATTTATGCTGAATTTGGCCCTGGGTGAGCCAATTTCCTTAGTGCAGGAGCTGCTTTGCCTTGACAACTCGATAACGATGGATCCTCTACTGGCAATTTCCTTGACCAATGTGTCCACTATCTTATCAATGGATGATTTTTCCAAGAAGTTAGGGTCGAGGTATGTTGGTGTCAATTGTTCTGTGATCTTATAGGTGTCCAATAATCATGGAAAATATGGTCGAAGGAGGTCCATATTGAACTTTGGGTGCAAGCCAAGGAATGGGGGAGTGTTGAGCTCAAAAGCATTGTCACCCACATCCTTGGTGATAGTGTAAAACCCATAGCGAAGTGGACAAATCTTCTGATGGGGCCTTGTGAGGCACTCTTTCTGCAAATGTAACCAGACCTTGTCTCCCACCTGAAAATTGTGTGATACCCAATGTTTATCACGGTGCTCCTTGTACTTAGCATTGTGTTTCTTCAAAATCTCATGGACATGTTGGAAGATGTGTTGAATCTGCTGAATGAATCGAGTGGCTTTGTTGGCCTCAGACTAAACATGGGAAGATTCTACCTATGTAGTTGCAAGAGGTAGTGCAACATCCATGGGCCCCAAGGGTTGGAATCCTATCCCCACCTGAAATGGGCTATGGCCAGTGGATCTATGTAGAGATCTATTGTAGTTGTGTTGAACATAGGGAAGACTATCATCCCATGTATGTGGATGCTTATATTTATACATGCACATGATGTGCACAATCATCTAATTGATGACCTCGATTTGGCCATTGGTTTGGGGGTGGAAGGCAGTAGATTTAGTGATCTTGGTGTCCAACAATGACCAGAGGCTCAACCAAAATGTGTTGAGGAACCTATTGTCCCGATCTAAGATGATTTTCTGTGGTATCCCAAAATGGACCCACACCTGTTCGAAGAAGAGCTTGGCAGTATTTGCCGCTGTGATTCTCTTCTTGCAGGCTGTGAGAATGGACACCTTCGAAAATTGATCAACCACCACGAATATAAAATCATTTCCTTACTTGGTGGATGGAAGGATAGACATGTAATCCATCGAGATGGATTCTCAAGGCCTCTCAGGAGTAGGCAGATGAGTGTACAAGGATTTCTTCTTGATGGTTGGCTTGGAAATGACACAGGTAGTGCAAGATCTGATATACTTGTTGACTTCCTGTCATAGTTTTGGCCAATAAAAATGATTTTGTAGAACGACCACAGTTTTCTCTACACTAAAATTTCCTACCATCTGAATGTAGTGAGCCTCCCAAATCATCTTTTCATGCTCACTTGTTGGAACAAATAGGTGGCCCAAATGGCATAACAACCCATTATGACTGTGAAAATCTGTAAAATTCGAGCTTGTACCCAAGAGATGATAGGTGGTGGAAAATTTAGGGTCATGCTGATAAATTTGGGGCCACTCATATGCCTCATGCCCACGGGAATGGAGCATGGTGGTGAGTGCAACAACGAGAGGTAAAATTAGGCAGTCAGTGACACGATTTGTGCTCCCTATCTTATACTTGATGTTGATATGGAACTGGTGCAGGTATGTGGACCACCTTTGATGGTAGTCATTCTACAATTTACCCTGTGTATGTATGAATTGTAGAGGCTTGTGATCTGTGTGGATGATTTTCTTCCTTCCTAGAATGTAATGTTTCCATTGGCGATAGGATTGCATAATGGAATACATTTCCTTTTCATAGGTGGAGTATTTTTGGATGGTATATGAGAGTGTCTCACTATGGTATGCCATTGGATGACCATGATGAGTGAGAATTGTTCCTACAACATATTCGGAGGAATCAGTCTCAATCTCAAATGATTGTTGCATATTTGGTAAGGAGAGTATTGGAGCAGAGAACAAGAGATGCTTCAGATAATCAAATGCTCATTGTTGTGCCTTCCCCCATGTGAAATTTTCCTTGCCACAACCCTTTGTCAGTTGGATGAGGGCCCATGCAATATGGGAGAATCCCAACACGAACCTACGGTAGAAGTTGGAAATCCCCAAGAAGCTCTGAAGCTCGGTAAGTGTGGTCGAGGTTGACCAGTCATGGATGACTTGGATCTTATCTAGATCCACATGTACCCCATGCTCATCAACAATGTAGCCCAAGTATTGGACCCTGTTCATGCCAAAGGAGCATTTTTCCAAGTTGGCATATAGCTTGTGTTGCCACAAAGTGCTCAAAACCTATTGAATATGTTGCATGTGTTCCTCCCAATTTCTATTGAAGATGAGGATGTCATCCAAATATACCACCACAAAAGAGTTGGTGAAGGGTCTCAATACATCATCCATTAACCTCATGAAAGTTTTCAGTGCATTTGTTAAGCCAAAGGGAATTACCAACCATTGAAAGAGACCTTATTTAGATTTGAAAGTTATATTCCATACATCAATCGGTTCTATGGGAACCTGGTGGTGGCCATACTTCAGGTCAATATTGCTAAATAACTTTGCCCCCTTGAGTTGGTCAAGAAGGTCATCAATGCAGGGAATTAGGTACTAGTTCTTGGCTGTGATCTTGTTTAATTCTCTATAATCAATACAGATATGTCAGGTCATGTCTTTCTTCTGCGCCAGTATAATCGAGCTTCCACAAGGAGAGGATATGGGTCATATGTGCCCTTTTTGAAGTAGCTCTTGGATCTAGCACTTGATTTCTTCATTTTCCATCAACAAATGATGATACATTGTTCCATTGGGAAGAGGTTCACTGGGGGTTAGACCAATTGGATGCTTGACTTGATATTGTATCAAGACCCCAGTGGGTGAGGAGAAGATGTCTATGTATTCTTCCAAGATCCTATCCACTTTCTTCTACTACAAAGAGAGGCTTTATGTAGAGGTCACAAATGTGGAAGCGACCTTTTGTTCACTACGAGAACAGATCACAAAGAAGACAAAATTCTCGGTTTGTGAAATCACCTTACTGCATTGCTTAGAAAATATTAAAAAAATAATGGTAAGCGAAGCTACCTCTGGTATCCTGTACAATTTTCTACCCAAGTTAATAATAACACTACAGGGTCTAGAATAATACACAACATGTCACTTCCACAAATCTGGTTGGCCTAACAAAACATCACAAACTTTAAGGGGAAGAGTATCACACAATACCTCGTCTTTGAAGGGCTTGATATCGTAGAGAAGACAACATTGTTGGACAACGCGGGGATCTCTTCCTTGATGAAGCTAGTTGATGGTGTAGGGTTGTGGGTACGATGTCATTGACAGGTCCAACCTCTTGATGAAATGTGTTGAGATCATATTCTTCCGACTTTTGCTATTGACAATGAAATGAAGCAAAGCCCCCTTTACCCACATCTGTGAGTGAAAAAGGCATTGCCCTTCCTCCGTTTCTTCTGGTTAGATTGGATTAACCTTGGTGGTAGTGATGGTGGCATTGTGTTTGACATTGATAATCCTCTTTCCTCTCTCTAGATTTTATTCAGAGTCAGAATCTACCTCTGACTTGAAATATTTCATCTCGACCACCAGTGACTTCTTGGAGCGACATTATTCAGTGTTGTGCCAAGGGATTTTATAATATTCACGCCGCTTCTTTGTGTCCTTCTTCTACTTCTCATTACCATTCTTTGGTTGCATCTTGGACTGGTTGTCCTGAGAGTGGCCATATTTTCTCTGTCCCTTGTTTTGTAGGTTGGGGTTTCCTTTTCCATGCTTCAACTGTGAGGAGTTTACATATCCAAATGTTTGCCTCTTCTGCTTAAATGTATGCTCGATCTTCCCAACATATCTATAATCCAAACCTAATGACGCGATTTCCATAAATTCCATTTATGTTTGAATGCATATATGTAGACAACCACAATATTTGAGCACCAGATGTCGTTCAGAGTCTTTGATACCCAATTTGGTGCGCAAGGTATGGAAAATATTGATAAAATATGGTACTTTCTGGTCCCTTTCTTGATGCAACGTGGTCCATCTTATGTACTGGTCCTCATAACTTCCAACAGGGTAGTATCCCATGTGGGGGTGACCACAACTATTGTAGATTCCTCTGTGGTCCTTTTCTCAGAGTAAGTATCCCACCAATACTTAACATGGGGGAGAACCTTGTGGAGTGCAAAAATAATATTTTTCCTATCGAAAAAATTTTGGACCGAAATATACCCTTTGAGCATATTCAACCATTTATCTACAACATCCACATCTATCATTCCTTCAAATAATGGAATATCAAAATTTACTTGTACCTTGAAGGGGGTTGCGTGGCCGCTTGATGAAGATGCATCTCCTGTGGAAAACCACCGAAGGATCTGTGCAAAGTTGTCCATCATTTCGTTCCTTTGTCACACAAGGGATTCCTCGAGAAACAATTTGAAATGATCTCCTACTCCATGATATTTCTTCTTGTCCCCCATGAGTTGTTGTTGGGCTCAACATGACCAATCTTTCAAAGGCTCGATTGGTTCGAGTCCCAACTTCTTGTACCCAGATCTTGTTGGGGACATGCACAAAGAAAAAAAAATGAAGAATAGAACACTCTGATACCACTGATCCAGATTTATGAGCAGAACGAAATGAATAATGGCTTAAATACAATAACATAGAGATACATAGAACAACAAAAAGTATCCTATGAACAATAAATTCTATTGAATAAAGAAAATAGGATGAAACTGTAACACTACAAAACCAAAAACAACTTTCTCGAATGGTGGTAGTTGTCTCTTAGAAGAGATGTGGCTGCTACGTGCATTTGTCTGAGAAAAATGATTACAATGAGGCTCCAAAGGCCTTTTTAAAATTACTCATGAATTCCAAATCCCTAGACATCCAAAAATCTAACCCTAGGAGATGAAACACCANGGGCCCTGATGGGTAAGTTGTTACCTCAACTTCCCAGGTTGTAAATTTTGCATACGATCTTGGTTTTAGGTGTGTCATAGCCCATTGGAAAGTTATTTTCTATAAATACACATTATTCCATCAAACTCTTACTTAGTTTACAGTTTGACCGTGGCAAGACCAAAAAATGTTGTTTAGGGCCCCAAAACGGCCCCAGAAGTACATAAAGATGTATTGACATGAAAATTTCCAAAATAATCTAGTTGGATTAGGTGGGAGGCCACCAATATCCTCCTGGAATCTATGAACCATGGAAGTGCAGAACCTTCAATTACCAAGAATTACAGAAGAACATGCTAAACTAAATCTGCAAGATGAACTAGTTGGAATAGGTGGGTGGCCACCAATATCCACCTGGATCATATAACGATTCTTTTAGTTTCTTTAAATTATTATTTGAATAAGAGCTAACATTATATCTTATTAATAGTATGTATGGTTTGTTTTTTTTAAAAAGAATTTTTTATGAGTTAATATTCATAGATTATTAATATATTTTATCCTGATATTAATAACTTTTAATAATATCCTTACCACTAATAGCTTGAATACATACAATAATTTAATAGCACCGACTTACCTAATTTTAGCAGTATTACTCATATTTAAGGTTAGATGATAGTTCACAAGAAATGAATAATGAGTTATATTATCTATCATCCCATTCAAGTGTAGACATGTAATTACTACTTGCGAATTTTTATAATTAAGAAATTGTGTGATCACACAATCTCCTATCGAATATAAGATGCTTCCTTATATAAAACTTATTCCAAGATTAAATCCTTGGATCTTAATGTTGTCATCAAGTATTCCTTGACTCGTTAAACTATGTAAATTCCGAAATTATTATATTAAGTTAATTAATGATTACAAAAAATAATATATATATATATATATATATATATATATATATATAT
>CBVK0102150668.1:0-17575 GCA_900067695.1 Picea abies
ATGCCTCACCCCATTTCCTAATTACTTTTATGTATTTAGACTATATGAATCTAGTTAATGTTTGGTGGTTAGATAGTATGTGTCTATATTAGAAGCATGCAACAATGAAGAAAAAAAAAAAGTAAGACTGCATAAGTCAGTACATGAGTACATGTTTTTCTCGAAGGTGGTAAAACCTATCATAATTTAATTGTTAAAAGGTAATGAGGACAATTATCATCGACTGTTATCCATGAACTATTTATACATTTTATTTTATATTATATCTATATAATAGAGTCCATTAAGAGAAAATATGGGTGACAAGAAAAGCTAAAAGATCAATACAAAGAAAAAAAGAAAAAAAAATGTTCTGATTAAATATTTACACTTAGTCATATGATGAAATACATGACATCAATCCCAGAATAGTCAAACATGAGATTCAAACTTATGATAATGCTATACTTGTTCAATAAAATTTGTGACTAGTAAACTTGAAGAAAGCAGATGTCATCAAGGTAGAGGTGGATAAATTGTTGGATGTTAGTTTCATCTACTCGATTCCCCTCACATAATGAGTGTGTAATCTCATTCCATTCAATAAAAGGGAGGGAACCATTCATGTATGTACTTACTTCCAAGTTTTGAACAAGAATTTCTAGAAAGACAAATTTTCTATGTCTTTCATCAATCATATTATCAATGAATGTGTCAGAAACAAAATCTTTTCTTATATGGATGGGTTTTCCAATTATAATCAAATACTATACAAATTTAGTCAATCTTTGGTGGTTAGCTAATATGTTCCCACGTTGGAAACAAGCAACAATGAAAAATATGTAGGTATTGAACCTTTACAGTATAGTAATGCATACACAAATTCTTTATAAAAGAGAAAGAAAACAATAACAATCACATATAGTACTCAGAAATTTACCTTGGAAACCCTTAACCAGGAAAAATAACAAATGTTTAGAGTCGTACCTCTAACTCTCATTGTATTAACTTCACCACTACATTGTAATATATAGGATCTCATGGCATCCAAAAACCTAATACATTGACCTAGATTAGATTCATTGACCGGAATTGCATTACAATGGGACGAAAAAACACCAAAAACGGGTCAAAAATGGACCAAAAACAACCCCCCAAAAAAATCAAGGCTACGTCCCCAAACAACGGGGCTTGGGAAACCCCCCCTTACTCCCATTAAGTTGTAAAATACATGGGATAATCATACAAACAGTATAACAAATACCCAACAAAAAAAGTAAGTAAGACTACATAAGCAAGTACATGAATATATTTTTTTTTACGAATGTGACAAAACCTAGCATAACTCAGTTGTCAACCGAACGTGAGGACAACCATTACTGGTTTCTATCCACGAATTATTTTATGCATATTATATTAAATTATATTATGTCTATATGTAATAGAGTCCATTAAGAGAAAATCCACATGACAAGAAAAGATAAAAAATCAATAAAAGAAAATGTAAAAAGAAAAAATGTTATGTTATGATAAAATATTTACACAGTTTTTCAAATTTATTATTATGAGTTTTTTTATAGGAAAAAGTGACATTTGTAAATAAATAAATTGCGAGTGAACAGTGGATTAAGAGAACTACTTTGATGTAGTATGTAAACTGCCCTTATGACCAACTAGGTAGGTAGTCATCTCTTGTCTTGTAATTTTGGTGTAAATGTCAGGAAATGTATTGTTATTCAAAGTAGGTTGAAAAAATAAAATGGCGTACATTATATGACTAGCTATGATTTTCTTATCAAGATGTAATGAATCATTGCATCGAAAGAAGAAACATGCATTCTACAACCTAGTATGAGGGTGAGTTGTAACATGCACACCTAACTCTGATGTGACATGTGATATAAGTCAATTCAATATAGTTTGTGAAAAAATAAATAAAAAATAGCAATATATTGGATTAAACCCATAATAAAAAAAGATAATTTACAAAAATAACACAAACACACACCCTAATATAGATCCATCTCAACTTAGGATCTTTTAAGCACCAAAATATTTGCATCTCAATTTCTTTTTTATCCCCTTAATATTTAAATATAGATCCATTAAAATGGATATTTACTAGTATAACTCCAAGTGATTGGCATTCACCACAACATGACTGTTAAGTTGAGCACGTAAATCTAGTAAAAACAAACTTAAAAAACATTAGAACCATGCTTTATACTAAATATGTTTTAGCTAACGATGTTACTTGTTTCAAAACACATGCACATCCAATTAGAACCATACTCTATCACCCACTTTGAACCAATGACGAATTTGATATGGATCCTAAAATTCTTTGTACTTATTTTCTATCTAAATTCTAAAATATCCTTTATTTTTGCATGTATTGAAAATATTAGGCATAAGTCGGGGTGGCAGGTGCGGGAGGGGTCATTCTTGACCCAAGGGAAATATTTAGATTAGCTATGCATGGAGCTTAGGTATCACCACCAATAATCAAGCTAAAGATTATGCCCTTCTCCAAGGTGTTTTGTTCGCCAAGGAGAGACAAATCCAACACCTTGTCCTTTTAGGAGACTCCTTGAACAAAATCAAAAGCCTAGTCAAAGGCACCATGCCAAGGGATGTTCAATTGAGAAACATTGTTAGAAAAATCAAACACACTCTCAAGGATATACCCCAAGCCACATTTCACCACATCTTAAGGGAGAGTAATGGATTGGTTGATGCCCAAGCCAACCTGGCTACATTGGCACTGAAATGGGATATTTGGATTAATGGGACATCATTCCACCTCCCAATTCCATAGTAAATGCATATCACATCAGACACCATATAGACCATACGGTGGCACACCTAGGAAGAAAGAAAGATGTCAGGTCAACAATGCAATCCTTATTTACACATGTGAATGCAAGCAACGCTTAGCATGTTATTCCTCAAGTACACTCTCCACACAACCAAGGTGGGATAGTGTACTATGTGTTCAATGAATTCGTTATGCTAGAGAAGAATCAATGTGTGCGAGACGTAGTAGACGTAATGGATGTAGGGATTGATGGATTGTTCAGACAACTGTGTCACCTAATTGCCATCATGAAGGTTTGTGGAATCCATTTTGTGCGCAAGATCATTCCTTATATGTGCAACCCTTATGTTGTGATTCTGTAGGATTGGTTCATTGGTAATCCTTTTCTCGAGAAGAAGTTAGGCTTGGAAGCTCCCCTTGCTTGGGTTTTCTATGCATAGTTCATAAATGACAAAAATAGGAATAGGGAATCACAGGTGTGCATGGAGGGTTCTGTTCCTTTCAAAATATATTAGAAGAAAGGTATGTAAGCTAGTTTTTTTCAAGGAAGATTTCAAGCCTGTCAGCTCAACTCACATAGATTAATTTCATCCAACATTCAGGAGGGAAAAACAGTATTGGGTATTATTAAATGTGTGCAGGTGGGTTATTATCTGGAAACCTCTTTATATTTGGAATAACTCTTCTGGGCCCTCAATGCACTCAACAAGCTGGATTTTCGGCATGTGGCTCCATTCTCTTCGTCAACTTTAGTAGCCAAGAGGAAGTGAAAGCTAGGAAATTTGGATACTCTAGTAGGTGGATCTAGGATTTATGTCTAAGGACTTTCCTTTTGGCTAAGGACCCATTGGGGGGCATCCCAATAATCTTCCCTTCCCTTTCACACAAACTTCTATATTGGAATAAACATTCTCTGGTTCAAATACCTCGTGGAATAGACAAGTCCCAGGAACAAGTTGATAACACTGATGACCTATGGAAATCCATAAAACAACTTCAATGTGCATTTCAAGGATTATCCATGTAGGTATCCTACATATTGGAAACCCTCATATAGCATACGAAAACCATGAGGCAACAACATGATGAAGTAGACACAATTTGGTTAGAAGTGAAAAGTCTGCAGGTTCCGTCTCCACTGACTCTGTAACACACCCGACCAATTAACCCTATCTTAGGCTGGTGGGACATTAACATTTTTCTCTCCTTAATCAACTCAGATCTGATCCTACAGAACACAGATGGATTCTACCCATTGATAGCTTTCCACCGACTATAAATGAGCTCCAATATGATATTTGGATATGAAGATACGACCTCCATAAGTATCCAAGATATCATGATCAAAATCTACCTCACTGCCACATGTAATCCACGTGGCTTCCTTCCACTCATAACATCCAATGTGGTAGTGACATGGTGCCAAGTGGAACTGGCCTAACTCATCGTTTTGGGGTTTCTAACCTCTCAATCCATTCGTCGTCATTGGGATTTCACTCCTATGGAACACTAAAATTCAACCTTCATGCTACAAAGACTACCTACCCATCAGACCCTTTCCAAATACGATGGATTATGGGTCTAAACTTCAATGGCCCTGATTGTGTCAGAGTCTCCAACTTCCACGCCAATTAACGTCCAAGTCTTCAATTTTTATCATGGTGCAGGAATGGGACCCATTGGGATCCAAAATTGAGATTTTACCCCATCTAACCACCAATCAATGGTTGTCGCACAATATTTTGACCTCGTTGTCATCGACACTTGCTCCCATCCACAATTCAGGATCCAAGCCCATCATCTTTTGATGAACAACTAAGATCCACCAACATCTATATCCAAGGATATAGGTTATGGTCGACACCTTTTGGGATTTTGACTTCATCTGATACCACTCTCGTTTGTCGATCAGTCCCATTGTGACACATTGTTGGCCCTCGACCAAGTTCTGAGGAAAACTTGGTCGGATTAGGACCACTTTTTAGACTTCGACAGGCTGGTCGAAGATGCAGCGCCCAGGCGGAGATGAGATCACGGATATCACTTGTTTTGTGGCCTTGTGGACCCAGCAAAGGGTTCATTATGGTTTTGTAATGGTTTATGGGATTTCGACCCATGGGGTTACTCGAGATTAGGCCTTTTTGTAAGAAAGTGTAAAAGTATAAATAAGTAAGAATGTAATGTAGAAAAGAGTCAATAGCTTGCAAGGCTAAGTGCAAGTAGTTTTGAGCGCTTTGTGCAATAGAATATGTATGTAAGCCTCTGTTCTTGTTAGAGGAGTTGGATCTATTCCTTGACCAAATTTTGGGAAGGAGGATCCGGTGCTCAGTGCACAAATCTCCTATCCTCTATGAAGTTTAGCTCTATGGCTTTGTGCACTGGGGTGAACCACACATATCTTGTGTTGATGGTTTGCTTTGTGCTATGTTATGTTACCATTTATCTTCTTAGTGATTTTGTTATTATGTATGTTAGATAGATCTATGAATGCTTAGTGCTTTATTTATATTGAATGTGCTAGATCTAACTTATGATGCTAAGTGTGATGTGTATGCATGCAAGGACCAGACCCACAAGAATTTTATCCAGGGAAGGCTGTAGATCATGCTCTGGCATAGAGAATCAAAGATACCTATGACGATGTGGAGAAGAGGAAGTGAGGCTACAAGGTATCCTCCATCCAGAATGACTTTGTGCACCTAGCCTACCAGTTGATCAATGGTAAGATAGTAAGGAAGAATAGACCCACACAGGTCATGGGGTTCGGTGTTGACCTCGCGGGAAAATGAATTGAAGGGATACAAATGAACTGGGAAAGCTACCTCGTCAACTAGTTAGAGAAAGACTGTCGCGAAGCTCAGGATCAGGACTATGATTTCCATTTTAGTTGGCTACTGCTCCTCATCACCTTTATTTCTTGGGAGATGTCGGAAGGTGTGAACTTCCATGAAATTGAGCCATATGAACCCTTAGCTGTGAAGTTCACTATACTCTGGTATTCGGGTGACATGGATAAAAAATGGCAGTCAAACGTTGTGTTCCACACCTATTACCTACAATTGAAGAGGCCTATTGAGTCTTTCCCTCATATGACGTCGAACACCCTAGACAGGTTCATGCCAGTTATGAAGTTCCGCATAGATAGACATTTTATTTATATCAATGCATGTGGAGATGAACATAAAGAAGAGATTCAATCCTACTACAAGATCATAGAGGAGGAATTGGAAGAAATAACTAAGGAATGGCCTGCAAAGCTCCTTATACTGGTCAACCAGGAAGAACTGTCTGATCCCGACCTCATTGGAAGTCTTGTGGTCACTTGCAAAGAGTGTGATGCACCTAGCAGTAGCAGGAAGAAAAATAAGGAAGATGTATAGGAAATAAACATTGCATCAGAAGAGACTACATCAGATTCACCTAGAAGAGGAGGATATGATGAAGTGGAAAAAGAAGAGAAAGAAGGGGAAGAATACAACAAAAATCAAGGTGAAATAACACCACCTAGAAATCCCCTTGAAGAGGCAGAGACGTCCAAGAAAAGAAAGGTTTCCCCAAAGAAACCTACATTGTGGAAGAATTCAAAAGATAGTAAGCCCAAGCTGCAGGTTGTGCTCATGGTGGATGAGATCAACCTCATCATCGTCGTCGTATCATATACATCAGAAGATATTTTATAGTGCAATGAAGAAAAACAAGAATCCATGTATGATCACATTGAATAAGAGCTTAAAGGAATACAACAGGCTCTCCATTCAAGCCGCGTAGTTCCTACTGCATCATTATCAACAGGGAACATAGAAGTAGGAGATGATCCTACCCAGCTACGCAAGATAGAAGATGCAATGGAGGCTCACCTTTTTCATTTCCAGGAGGACACAGAGGCCTTGAAGCAAGAAAAAGAGGAATCTATAGAACAATGTCGGGTTGCGTAGCAAGAAAAAGACGACCTCTAGGCGAAGTTTGTAGAGGATAGAGCGCAAATCTAGAGGGAGAATTAAAATATGTTCTCAGGGAAGATTGGAGTTAAAGAAGTAGTCACTAGAGGAATTCTCTCTATGATGGGCTTAGAGCAGATGGAAGAAGACCCAGTGGAGAATCAAGTGGGAAGGCTTGCCAAATCCATTCAACAACTTAGACAAAGAATAACATAATTGGAATTACAGACAGTGCCAAGCACTCCGCAAGAAGTGTGAGATATAAGAGAAGAAATTATGAGGAGAACATTTGAGAGAATCAAGGCATTAGCCTTGGAATGAAAATAGCTCAGTAGTCGAAGTGCGCAGACCTACGAGTGCCTTGCAAAGGACCTTGATCTCAGGACACTGGAGTCACAGCTCCCGAAGGAGTAACAACAAGAAGAAATAGTGTAAGCATAGTTAAAGCTACTATCACCAGTCGAGAGGATGAAAAGAGCCCAGGAGCAGCGCATGGTTCAAAAACAAGCCCATGCCATTTAGAACAAGGTCATGGAAGTAACCCAAAGAATCCAGCCAATGCAGGATGAAGCCTGCACACTTTTTGAGGATATTGAAGGACAAGGTGCACAACTAGAACAAGTAGTCACCTCAGCTGAATAGTGATTGGAAGGACCTGTCACCGAGAAGTTCATTCAAGAGTTTTTCAAGTAGGAGGCACTAGCTAAGTAGCAGGTCGATGAAGCTCGAGCCAATCTTGAGGCCTTAGAGGTGGAGTTACCTAGATCAGAGTGACTCGAGATGAGACACATGTGAGTGTTGGGGGCATGTTGGCCATTGACCAAGTTTTGGAGAACTTGGGTCACGTTCAACCAATTTTGGGACTTCGACAGGCTAGTCGAAGAAAGAGAGCGAGGTGAAGTAAAGATAATGGTATATCACCCCCTTTTTGTGGTCTTTTTGGGTTTAGGGTTTATGTAACGGGTTATGGGATTTTGGCCCATGGGTTTACCCATGCTTTGGACCTTTTTTAATGTATAAATAGATATCTAGGCGATGTAAGAAACTAGTGAAGTAGTAAGTGAATATTTGTGGCTTAGTGCGGAGCTAGAGGCTTTGTGCATGATATGTGTTAGGACTCACAGAGATAACTGCAAGTGATTGTAAGAAGCTAGTGTGCATACTGTGTAAGAAGGATTTGTGTTGTGACCTAACTCAGGGAAGGAGGTGTTATAACCCTAATTTTCGCCATACATGCTTACCTGGCATTAGGCCATCTCAGATTCCTTCTTTGCCAAAGAACTACTGAAAAACTCTTCTTAAAAACACTTTTTATAAAGGCCCATGCACCCTGCTCTATTACTGGACGTGTGTACATGCTAGCTGACCCAAAAAATCTCACGTGTACCTACAAAAGCATGAAAAAATGAAAGTTGCCGATGGAACACAGAGATTTGGGTGAGTTAACTAAACCTTCTAGCCATGCATGGCCAAGGGTTCATTCAAATACCTAGCTTCTTCTAGCCTATAAAAGAAGGGTTAGGGGTCTCATTTGGAGGAGGAGAATCATAGTAAAAAAATTATACCCAATTTCATATTCCCTTTGTCCCAAACCTTTAGCCTTCCTTGTGCAAAGAGAAAGATAGAGAAAATAAGTTGGAGGACTTTGAAGAGGAGCCCAGAACCAAGTTCGTGGAGCAGCGACCAGCTTCATCATTGTAAGTTGATTTTTTGAAGTTAATAATAAAGAAATACTTTTCCCGTCCCACTATATGAGGTTTTCATTGTTTATTGTATACTTTTTTATTGAATCTCTAACCCATTAATCTATATATCAAATGCATGTGGAGTTTGTTGTTTGTTTAAAGAAGTTGGAGGATAGTTGAAGAGGAGCCCAGGACCAGGTTCGTGGAGAAGCAACCAAATTCATCATTGTAAGTTGATTTTTTGAAGTTAATAATAAATAAATACTTTTCATGTCCCACCATATGAGGTTTTCATGGTTTATTGCATACTTTTTTATTGAATCTCTAACCCATTAATCTATATATCAAATGCATGTGGAGTTTGTTGTTTGTTTTATGTGAATGCAGGTTAGCCTTGGGAGGAGAGATGCAATCAAAAAAGAGATCAAGAATAAGGTAGGATCTACATCAAACACCCAAAATAAGGTATGCTCATTTGATATGTGTTTTCTTAAGAATAATGGGGTTAGGTCTGGGATGACGATAGAACATAGAAATCTTTAGGTCTTTTCTGCATGCATGTTTCAACCCTAAGTGCTAGTCCATAGAGGGATTTCCCTCTGACAATAGGAGGATTTGGAAAGGTGCGTGCAGATATCCTATCCTATGTGGAGTGGGGTTTTTAGGCTCTGTGCAAGTAAGAATATTGATAGAAGATAATAAAGAAGAAGAAGAATTGGTGGACATAGCCCCGCGCTAGGGGTGAACCACATATATCCCATGTTATGGTTTCCTTGTGTGATTGATGTGATTTATGCTTAATGTTGTTATCTTTATGTATGTTAGATGCATATGATATAGTATCATAGTGCCTAGTTATGTGAATGAATGCTAGATCTGATCTATTTCTATGTGTTAATTGCTTGGAAGTGTTAGATCTTGTTGAATATTTCATTGTTATGTAATTAGGGTTTGAAACTGCGATGTAAATAAAGGTTAAATGCTAATGAATGTTAACTGGTAAGTGATCTGTTAAGTTTTGTAATAAAATATCTATGTCCTATCTAGGTTGCAAACATTTGAGTTGTGCAACCCCCCCTGCCTCTACCTCGGGTGAGACTTCATCTGCTTCGTAGGTGTTACCCCTCTACCTCGGGTGAGACTTCATCTGCTTCGTAGGTGTTACCAAAAGGGCCTGTAGTTAGGGTTTTGTGGGTGCGTTGTTGAAGCGTTGAACCATGGGTTTTCCCCTGTGCCAACAATCCTCATGCATTCTTTTTTGAATTTATATAGTTCTTCTCTAGTGTTATTTCCTTCAAGTACTAATTTTTCCATCTGCTCTTGAATCTTCCTGGGTTGTTTTTATGCTTCAGGTTGACTCTCCCATAGTTGTGCTTCCACGTTCTCTATGTGAATGGCCAAATATGACCATGCTCCCTGGAGTATCTCAATATACTACTCATTCTCTCATGCAACACTAATTTCTGACATTTATGGCACTACCTTCCTTATCTCTGGCCAAGGTTCAACAATATTCTCTTTGACTCTTTCCAGTTTTTTCTCCACCTGGACCTTGGCATATTCCTCTTGTGTCTTGTGTGTTTGGGAGAGGAGTACTTCCCCCCTTGCAAACTCTACATCCCTTTCGACCTACTAGAGCCTCTTCTCTAGTTGATAAATTGAGGCTCTGATCATCCTGACTAGCTGTGCTAATGGCCACTACGTGAGGTCAGCAGAGGAAGTGGTGGCCTTGATGGGCACTCAGACCTGTAGTGGGATTCCACTGGCCATCGAATGCTCTGAATTTGTCTCCACCTCTTCATCTTCTATAGATGGACCTTACACAAGTCTCAACCTCAATGTTGATGGTAGGAAGGGTAGAACTTTTGTTGATTCTAGGAAGAGTTGCATAAGCTCTTTGCATTACTATGGGTTCTGGATTAATAGCTCCATTTGTTCCTACAACGATGTTGCACTCTATCCCAATGTCATGTCAGGTTGCTTTTGAACCTTTGGTACTTATTCCTCTTTGCGGACCTCGACTTTTGGGGTTGTGCATTGAGGACTTGGGAGTTGCATTTTTGGTACAGTTTGCATATCCGTTGAAGGAGGAGTGTCATGAATTGGTACAAAAGGGACAATCTGTTGGCTCTGGACTTCTGAGTTTGGACCAGAGAGTTTTGTCTTTGTTCAGGTAGCTCGGGGGGGTCCAACTGCATGGGCTTTGGTTTAGTGGTTTGGGATGAGATGGTGATTTCTCGAGGTGGGGACTGGGGTTGTGGGAGTGATGGGGGTTGTTTTGTAATCATGGTGGTGTATGGAGTGGTGTCACACTCAAGGTCATTCTGGATATCAATAATTTGGGTCGTTCAATTCACTTATTTAGTACGAGGAATGGTTGACGATATCAGTTGAGGGCTCAGAATATTTAAAAGGAAGAGCCCCATCCTAGGTTTCTTGGCCAATGGATCTCTGATGAAGGAAGTTATCAAGATGTCATTGACATATTTACCTATCAACATGGATTGTTATGGAAGTGGTGGGAACATGGGAAATATTATCTTCTTGCGTTCCAACGGGTGCATCTCTTCCTCCTCGTCTAAGTCCGTTTTCACTGGAGATTATTTATTCTATTCCTCCGAGCCTGAGATCAACCCTACCCCTACTTCTTGGCCATTTTTATTAAATATTTATGCCTGCATAAGGTAGTGCATCCCCAAATTGCATGGGTTTCTTTTCACTCATGGCCATGACATGAACTCCTTGTTGAATGCCTCTTCACCCAATTAGAATGGAAGCATTCAAGAGTTGAAGTCTTCTTGCTTGCATGCCTTGGCCATACAAATGTGTGGTGGCAGTTCATGTTGAATGCAATGTTCTACATGTTTAGGTTAAGAAATTCCTAAGGAATGTGCAACCTTTTATTTGTGTCAAGCAACTTGTTATACCATTTCGAGAACATTGTGTTGTTGAATGTAGTGTTCTTTGAGTCCAACCTTGAGTGCGAAGGCTTGAACATCTTTGTCAATCGACCCTTGTCTACTGGTGATAGCAGTCTTCTTGTCGGTGGTGTCCACTTCATCCTGGAGAATGCACCTAAAAAGTATACGTAAGTGAAGGTGCCTCCCTTCTTCTGTGCTTCCTAGCATGCGACCGGGAGTTCTTCCAGCAAGTGACTACACCAATTGAACATAGGATCGTTGGCAGAAAACCTTTTCAATGATAGGGCATCCAATGTACATTCACCTTTGTAATATGACCGCATGAACTTTCTATAAATTACATAGCAAGAAGTCCTAACTGTCTTAGGTAGAATGGGGTCAATATTCGTTATGGGACCCCCCCTCTTCATATGAAATCGTTCATACAATCTAGGTTCTCCATTTTTATTCCCATGCTTTCTAGGACCTTGAAATCCTTTGGATACATCCTCACCTTCGATGGATAATCTAGTAATTTGATGGATATCCTCCACATGAATTGGGTATCTTCTATCCAACCATAGGCTCATGTCGTGTACCTTGCTGATGAGGAACTTGGTACATCTCAAAACCTCACCAGTATTTTCGAAAACTGGAAAATCTCTGAGATTCATAATAGTGGAGTTGAAGAGTTTGATGAACTCCAGCTTCGGCACAAATTGCATTCCTCCCAACTCATCTAGGGAGACACTCCAGAAGACATCAATGTTCAACTATGGGAACAAAACCTGTTCTGTCAGGTCGAGTTTGAGGAGTTTAAATTGCTCAACCTTGCCTTTGATATCTCCCACGATATCGACCTGGGGGTCACATGGCTCATCCAACATTGCATCTTTATAAATTGCACTCCTACTCTCTGTAACTCTCAGCATAGTGATTATGGAATGTTAACAAACTTCAACGAGCTAACAAGGATTGAGGATCACGAATAAGGGATGAGGGATGGCACATTATTGAGCACAATTCATAATTCACAAGGAAATAAGTTCTCTCTTGGAAAACATATGTCTTACACCGAGTTCACACACCCTTATACTCGGGCTAAGATGGAAAGTTTTGTAATAATTTCTAAGGTTATTCATCATTAACCCTATACACACAACTTGGATCTGAGTTGTCTGAAGAGACTGGTTAATAGGGTAAATCTATTGGGTGATCTTGCCATTTACTAAGCAAGTTGGAGAGGGATGTGGCTGAATTCAGACCTTACCATTTAATGGATGAGAATCCTTGCATGAATACCAATGGCTTCTTCGCATATCATGAATTTATGGTTTAACAAAGTTCAGATGGGTTACTGTAGCGTTCATAAAGGCTATGACTAAACTTGGTTCATATGGCACATGGACTAGGATTTCATCCGGAGTCGCTGTCCCTCTGACCAAAAAGGGATCCCTGTCACATTTAATGAATGTCATTAATGGATTCCTGGCTCTTATGATCCTACGTTGTTGAGTAAGCAATTATGAACCAAAAAAACACTTAGACAAAAAAATGAAATAATGTCATGGTGCAACAGTGCACACTTCAAATTTATTAATTGAATTCACATAAATTACAAAACAAATTCAAATCTAGCTACTATACATGCTTTTTTGGACTAGAGAAACATTCCTTTATCTCAGTTATGCGAAATATAGGATTTTAGGCAAGCGCCATTCACCCATCCTGGCCAAAGTATACCATCCAGTTGTACAAATTTGATTGCTCCTGAAGGTTGGATCTTCACAACTGTAAATGGTCCCAACCAATGCATGTGCAACTTGCCTGGATGTTTCTAGTATCGATTGTCATAAAGTAGGACCTTCTCTCCTTGTGTAAATGTTTTATTCTTAATGTGTCTGTCATGCGAAGATTTCTTCCTTTCTTTCTCAAATGATTGATGAAAGTATACTAAAAACTTGGTCTCTTCAAGTTCTTGCAACTCCATAATCTTCTTCGCAACTGATTCATCCTCTAAAATGTGTGTAACCTGTGCACTGTATAGACTCGGGGTAATGAAATCTGCAGGTACCACAACCTCTTTCCCATAGACTTGGTGAAATGGAGTATACCTATGAAGTTTCTTTGTGGTTGTCCTGTAAGCCCATAAAACTATTGGGACTCTGTCATTGCAATCTTCCTTGTTTTCTCAATATACCTTCATTAATCCTCTCTCTAGAAACTTGTTAAATGCCTCTACTATGCCATTGGCTTGTGGATGGTAGGGAGTACTTTTATGATGTTGGTTTAAGAACTTTTTTATAAGATTTTATATTGTACTACAGATAAAATGACCACCCTAATCACTAGTTAGACTCCTAGGACATCCAAACCGAGTGATAATATTTTCAAAAATAAACCTGGTAGCAGTATTGGTCGAGTAGTCTTGAAAAAATGTTGCCTCATCCCAAGGTGTAAGGTAATCAGTTGTGGTAATAATATACCTGGTCTTTGAATGTTTAGTTGTGGGGTTGATCGACCCAATGAATTCAACTGCACATTTCTCAAATGCTTGCAGAGCTCGAACTTGATGAAGAGGCAATTCATCTTGGTGTGATGGCTTTCCCACTCTCTGAAAAATGTCGCAAGATCTAGAATATGCCTTTGCATACTTGAAGAGCATTTCCCACCATAATCCATCTTGAAGGACCTTTTGCACAGTGGCCTTTCCTCCAACATGGCCTCCCACAACTTCATTGTGGCACTCCCACAGTATGTCTTGTCTTTTGTGATCTAAGACACACCTCCTGAAGATACTATCTAGGACCAAATTATACAATTTCCCTGCAATCAATTGATATTCCACTGCTCTAACCACCATATGACATTTCTGAGTTGCAGAGTGCATTTCTGGGAAGGCCCTTATGCTTAAGAATATTGCTATGTCTTCTAGGTATTTTGGTATGGCCTCAACCTGGAACAGGTCTGCATATGGGAGTTGATCATCAACTGCTCCATTGCTTTCTCCTGATTATAATCTAGACAGGTGATCAGGGCTCATGTTGCATCTTCCAGGTTTAATGATCAGCTCAAATGAAAATTACTGAAACATTAACAACCATCGACAAATTATTCCTTCCAAAACATGCTTGTTAACTAGATATTTTAACACAGAATGATCAATAAAGAACCTAAAATGAGATCCTAACAAGTAAAGCCTAAACTTCTGCAGAGCGTAAATCATAGCTAAACCATCCCTTTTTATGGTTGTATATTTGTGCTTAGCTTACGACATCTTCCTTCTAGCAAAGTAGATAGGATGATCGATGGCTCCATCTCCTAGTTGCACTAAGATGGCTCCCAGGGCAATCCCTGATGTGTCTATGTGCACATGAAATTTGTTTTCCCAATTTGGAAATATCATAATAGGTGTTGTTCTGAGTTTTTCCTTTAGGATGTCGAATTATTTATCACACTTTGGCGTCCACTGGAACACTTCTGACTTCTTTAGTAGATATTCTAGAGGTGCAGTAATGTTTTCGTACCTTCTGATAAACTTGCGATGGTACCCTCTGTGCCCTAGTGTGGAGCACAATTGCTTAGCGCTTGTAGGTGGTGGCATGTTCATGATAACTACAAATTTGGCTGTGTCTACCAATAATCCTTCTGAGAATACTATGTGGCCTAACAAATTTTCATGTGGCACACAAAATATACACTTTCTAAGGTTCAAAGATATCTGCAATTCCCTACATCTATCAAACATCTGACGTAGTAGCGCTACATGTTCCTTGAGTAGACTGTATACCATCCAATCATCCATATAAACTTCTATAAACTTGTGAATAAATTCTCGGAAATATGTTATTACAATCTGAGAAAAAATTGCAAGGGTGTTCTTTAGGATGAAGGGAATCACATTGTATGCAAATGACCCCCATTTTTTTATGAATGCTATCTTCTTTTTGTCTTCTTTAGCAATCCTCACTTGGTGATACCTCAAAAATCCATATGTAAATGAGTGATATTATTTCCCCGCAACTTGTTCTAGCACTTCATCAGTAAAAGGTGTTGGGAAAGGGTCATGCACACAGGAAGAGTTAACGATTATATAGTCTACACATACCCTAATTTCCTATGTACCTTTCTTGCTCTGGATGACTATTGGGATAACCCATTATTCTTCTTCCACTGGAAAAATAAGTCTAGCCTCAAGCATTTTTTTTGTTTCCCTCTTAACCTTCTATTTCACTCTGGGGTTAAGGCGATATGGTCTATGCCTTACATGCTTTTATCCTAGTTTTAGGTCAATTTTCATCTCTCCCATAGCTCCTTTAATTCCTTTTAGCTCTGAAAATGTCTTTGGGAATAAGTTTGCATATTCCCACAACAGGCTATGTATTTATTGGCTAGTTTGCTCATCCCAATAATATCCTACCAACGCTATAATAGGTTGCTCTATAGTTCCTATATTGACTTTTCACAACTTCAATGGATAATTATAAGAACTATAAATTTGGTTGGGTATGGTGTTCTGAATCTCTATGCTTCCTTCTGTTTCCTTAATGGCTAAGTTTCTCAACTCTTCTAAATCATCTGGGTTTTCCAAATCATTATCAATATTATATCATTTTGTAGGTGTCTTATCTATGTCTAGGTGAAGGTTAGACTAAAGTGCCTAACTATGCTTTCCACATACCACTAGATCTGATTTCCATTCCTCAACATCGGTAAAAAGGAATTCTTTAATTCTTTGCAGGACTATCTTAAGCTCAAGTACTTACTTGTAAACAAGAAGTCCTTGCAAAATTGATCTACCAACATTTTCCAGTTGCTTGTTTGTCTTCTGGTTTCTTCATGCATGTACCAAGATTTTAGAATCAGACCTAGTGAAAGGGGAAATACTTGAACCCACAAGAAAGATGGTATTTTAGTAACTTTCCACTGTCTCACACATTGTTCAAGATGTGCTTTAGGATCCGAATATCCATTGAATAGTTACGTAACTTGGAAATATGTCCACATATATGATTCTAGTTTCTCCTTATCTTGAAATCTATATCAGATAGCTTGCTTTACATCCTTCCAATTCTTAATCAAGGCTTTGTAACTAGCCCACCATCTAGCAGGGCTATCCTAGAGGGATAAGTCCATAACTAAAATTCTTTGATCCTCTGCTAGATTTTCCTCCATGCTGACCAAAAAAATGTGAAGTTCTGAGGTACCATCATATATTAGGTGTTCTCTAACCCTGGTTCCAGCCCATATAGTTTCTCTGATAGTTACACATCTTCTTGAAAATATTTCATATGAAACTTACTGCCAACTATCAAATGATAGTCCTGAATCTTCGTCTGATGATTCTATTCTCCTCCAACTTACTGATCCATCAGCAGTAGGATTTATGTAGTATTCTCCCATTCCTTCTGTTACAACATATAACTACTCCAAATCTTCTCCTTCCATATTGTTTTCTGTTGGCTCCATGTATCGAGGGCCTACATACAGATCCAAGGGTTGAACTACTTTTACTCTGTTTGCCTCAAATGTCATAGTGTCCCTCTTTATTTAAATCACTTCATAGTTATCGCAAGCCCAATCGATACAAAGTAGTGAAAGATAAGGGTCCTTATCCCCCATTATTTCTATCAATTCAAAATCAGCTATAGTCTTCACTCCCGCAACATCTATTTCCACATTCTCCACTCTTCCTATTGGAAAAATACAGTATTGATTAGCCATTCTCAATTGGATTAGGGAATAGGTCAACTAGGGCTTCTCTAAATCTTCCCAAGTCTTTTTAGGCAGTATGTTAACATCAGATCCTAGATCTAACATAACATACTTAATCTCAAACTCATCTAGATGGGTTGCTAATATAAACTCTTTTCTAGTTTGTATTTTCCTTCTTTGCACTCTCTGAGTATTTTTATCAGGAAGATTGGTCCTTATTCTAGTTTCTAGAGATTCTTTCATTCCTAGGACTAGGTACAGGGCATTGCGCAACTTCTCTGTCAGCTGGTCATTCCCAAGAATATCGAAAAATAACTTAAACAAAAGGTCAACTATATTTTGTGACTTCTCAAGTTGTCTTATCGAGACTACAGGGTTTCATGGTATAGGGGGTAAAGAAGGGACTTGCACAATCTTATGATAAACGATAGGATGATGGGGTTTTTCTTCCATATATGGGCCAGGGATCCTCTGGAATACTTCTATTGCATTTTTAAAGAATAGCTTATGTTTTAGAGGATCATACCTATCCTCCTTAGG
>CBVK0102150705.1:0-14667 GCA_900067695.1 Picea abies
AATCACACATATAGCTGGAAAATGAACAGCGGAAGCAATAAATGAATAACGGACATGCAAAGTGATTTTCCCCTTCAAATCAGTTTATCATTCCAATGATCAAAGCTTACAAGGTACCTCCACAGTTCGCTGTAACTTAGCAGCTGTATGGTAAACCAAACACCGCTACAGAACAGAGCAGTATAATCTGCTGAAATAGAAGTATGGCTCTATCGAAGAAAGAAGGCATCTGCCACTGCTGTACGACTGTATGGTGCTGCTGTTGTACGGATTCTCTCTTGCTGTTTGCTAAAACGGATCTGCATTTTGTCCTCTCAGATGCACTCTTCTTCTCTCTTGGTTTCCACCTCTCTCAAGTGTTCCCATATGTGTTCCAACTTCTCCCATCTTGTCATATTTATGCTTTGAGAGAGATAACTAATCTCCTCAATTCTAGCAGCTAATTTCCCAAATCTTAGCAACTAATCTGCTTAATTCTAACAACCACCTTATCTCAACAACGAGGGGTACACTCAAGATTAGAACAAATCTAATTCACTAATATTCTAGAATGTTTCATTTAGATTTTTAAGACTAGGAGAACATGAGAAATTTGACTTTCAGTTTTATTTATTTAAGTGAAATTACAAGATGGTATTATTTTCCACTTTTGCTAAGTGGTCACTAAGAAGTTGTCTCGAACTACTTCTCACACATTCACATCTAACATGTTCAAGAAGTTCTCGCTTGAGCTACATTTTTCAACACACCCTCTTAGTGAGAAAGGAATTCTGCACCAATCCAAGTCTTCTCTGAATAATTCAAACTTCCCTTTTGCTAAGGGTTTGGTTAGAATATCAACTATCTGCTGATTGGTGAGAAGATACTGGAGCTTCAATGCTCCCTTTTGAATCCTATCTCGAATGAAGTGATATCTGATCTCTATGTGCTTGGACTTGTCATGAAACACTCGATTATCAGAGTCTGATACAATTCTGATTATCACAGTAAATCAACGTGGGATCCAACTTCAGGTCAAATAAACCTGCAAACAACTTGTGAAGCCAAATAGCCTCACAACAAGCTGTACTAGTTTCCATATACTTTGCCTCTATCGAGCTAAGTGCCACGGGAGTCAGCTTCCTACTGAACCAGGATATCACTACTGATCCCAAGCTAAAACAACACCTGAGGTGCTCTTCTCGTCTGTTGTATTGCTTGCCCAATCTGAGTTTGTATACCCCTGCAACTTCACTTCACCATCTCCAAGATATCCCAGACCATACTCCACCATGCCCCTCAAATATCTGAGCACATATTTTGCTGCTACCCAATGCTTCTGCCTCGACTCCACCATGAACTTACTCAAGGTGTTAACTGCAAAACATATATCTGGTCTAGTGTTGACCAAATACATTAAAGAACCTATCAATTGCATGTACAACGTGGGATCCACAAACTTTGAATCTGAAGTTGTCACCTTCTTCATATTGGTGATCATGGGTGTGGCCATAGGTTTGTAGTCCTCCATTCAAAATCTCTTCAAGATCTCAATTGCATACTTACCCTGCCCAAGGAATATCTCCCCTGGTTTCTAGCAAACCTCCAAACCCAAAAAGTAATGCATCATGTTGATGTCCTTCATCTTGAATTCAACTGCCATATCTGCTTTGCACCCTGCAATGAGCTTCTCTGCACCTGTAAGAAATATGTCATTTCCATATAGCACCAGAATAAGCAGATCAGTCCCAACAAAAACATAATATTAGTTAGGATCTGCTTCACTTTTGGTGAAGCTTGTTACCCCCCCATGCCTAGGGGTAACTAGAGAAGATAATGTCTCGTGGCTTGCAATGGAGAACATGATCTCGACCATGATGATGATCAACATGTCCACAGATGGCAGCTCATCAACCCCCCTCGTTCACCTTTACAGATACATGTCAACCCATACTCATCACATCCAAGCAACCTAGTGTATGGGAGATGGTAAGCCATCGTCACCATAAGGTATGTTAGTCTTTTCATGCAAAGTGTTGTGCTTAATTTGTTGGGCATGTGGATGAGGATTTTTGGTTGAAGTTGGGTAATGGGTCACTGGCTTGGGAAATTGTGTCAGTTGCCTTGTTTCACCTTGGTGGTCAACTTCTATGCCCTAGTCCCGTGTTGTCACTGCCCAGGGAAAAGGGCTACTATTGGGGGGTCCTCATAAGGGTAATGTTCCATTCTCCACCAACTTAAACAGTTTCCATCCTGGAGTCTCTCACAATTTACCAAACTTCGGTAATGGGTCATGGTCCATTCTCTCGTGAGAAGAAGGGGCTAAAAGCCCAAAGGTTGATGCAACGACTCTATACATGTATTTTATTGCTAAATGATAAAGGACACCATAAAAGCCTCAAGCCATCTTGAGCTCTACCCCTCTAATGGTAATCACCCATGTTCGCATGCAAATGAATGCTCCAAACTATAAAGGACAACCCAATAAAAATGAAGGAATGAAGCTTGAACCCTTATAAAGAGGACTTGCAAATGATAAACTGGGTATCAACAGACAAATTAAGGGGTTCATAATTAAAAAAGTACAATGGAAAGGGTATCTCAAGCAAACAAACACTCCCTCTACAAAGGTGCTCATAGAAATGGATTCAATGACACCATAAGCCACAGAGCAACCCTTAAAACCATATCATTATCACACTTACTCTTGAAGGGTTTCTTTATTTCCTGCTTCCCTTGGGACCTATCCTTCTACCTAGGTCTTTTATTTCATGTCCAGGTGGCACACCTAATATGGTTGGATGAAGGCCCTCCCATACTTAAACTTGCCAACTCACATAGGGTCCAGGGCTATTGTGATGCTTGAAGGGGATACTGAATGAATAGTTTACATGGCTTATATTTTAAGTTACAACTTACTTTACATGCTTCAAGGACTAATGTTTCTTATGAACCTTGGCTAACATTGTTCTATACTTTGTTTTGTTTTGGATGGCCTTGACATGGTTCTTTGAGGGACATCTCATGCTTGTACCTAGGATATAGTGCCTTTATTACAAGACCTTGGCACGTGTGATGGAGAGCAGTGGGTCATCCAGTGACTCACCACCCTTAGAAATCAATGCTCACATCCTTGGAACCCTGAATGATGGAGACATGGGCTTGATATGAGTAGATTCAGTGATGATGACACACAGATGGGCATAAAGCTCATAGGTTGGGTAGAATACCCTAGGGTTTATTTATCCATTGGATCATGGACATTGCAACAACAAACAACCAGATATCTCGCAGAGACGAGATGTAATTCCCTCTAGCTTGGACACAACCCTTAGATCCTAGATGTTGGCCCTATTTTGATGATGACGCCATCTTCTAGGGTTTGATGTAGCTAGGGTTTGGTGGACACATGGGTATTGATTATGGTTGGCATGGATTTGAAGGAGGAGAGACATCATTTTCTCTAAACTCACTTGGAGTGGTGCCACATGGTCTTTTGAGGTCTTCTCTTTGCCCAAAAGGGCTTGACATCTCTCACACGTGTGGCCATTATTAATGTATTTTTGCATTTTAGCATTTGTAAAGGGATAAATGAGGAGTTGGCCCCACTTCTATTTTGATGTTGACATTTTATGTGGACAAATATGCTAGGCTAGCCTCATGTAAAAAGGCTAGCGCTAGCTTTCATTTATTCATCATTATTCCTCACCATTTGTAGGGTAATACTTATAGTAATTCACTATTTCATCCTTCTTGGTCTTTCTCTCTCATGCACTATGCTTGGAAATGATCTCTTGTGGATGTTTCGCTGATTTTGGATGGATATTTCTTTAATTACGGTTAAATGCTCTTGGTTTCTCGAATGAAGTAAGTAATTTTATGCAAATTTATGGTATGTTGTTGATGTAAATGGTGAAATTGCTATTTTGTTGCAAGAAGTCTTGTTTTATTGAAACCCTAAGATAGGAACGTAAGTGCTTCTTCCTCTCACAAAGTTTTACTTGTCCTTGCTAGCTTTATAACCCTCTAGCACTTTAGGATTTTAGCTCTAGACAATTGATCTTTGACCTAAGTGAAACTACAAGAAGGGAGAAACAATATCTAGGGCCCAAAAGTACTTGCACCCTTGACATCCTTCTCTTCAAAGTCTAAATCCTAAGGCCCAAATGTGCTTGCACCTTAGGGTTTAGATTCTACCTTTTGGTTTTAACTAGGTCAACCTTCAAGCTTGGATGCATTTGAGACTCCATAGCCCTAGAATGGTAAATGCACTAATCTGGAAGTAACCATTGTGGTGAAAGTAGTTGTTGAAACCATTTCTCTGAATCTCTCGAGTGCTTTACTAACTCTTCTAACTCTAACCCCGACAAACTCACAATATTATTTGCTCTTGTTATAAAAGTTTGCTACAACCATCTAAAACTACATTAAATTGTTGCATACACTCATCTAAAGGTGGCCTAACTTATTCAAAAATATCTTATAGCAATTGGATAATCTTGTGTTTGATGAATGCTTACTTTTCATGTTAAATTGCTACATTTCCGATCACTAATTATTGTCACTGTTACAAATTATTTACTGCTGTTATATCATTATTTACCACCATAAATTTGTAACAACCAATGCATTTTGAATAGTCTAGTGTCTAAAGAGGTCATTGTTACATACTTTAGCTTGGAAGTTGTTATATATATGCTGCAAAGTGTTCTTGTTCTGGGCAGGTACAACAAACTACCTTACAACCACTCTCTCTTTCCTAGACCTAGACCAACTAACTGGTGACCAAGACAGGGGGCAGTAGGCTTGGCTACTAAACTTGCTATTTGATCCCTTGAGGTCACTAGGGAAGCCTCCCTTGTGGTGGAACTCCTCCATCACTAAAGCAAGGGAAGATCCTACTAAGGTGATAGTGGTAGTTTCTTCCATAGTTACACAAGATTTGGGGATCTTGTGGTGAAATTTGCATAAGTACAAATACATAACAAAGCCCATACTCAACAAATATCCATTGACCTTGGAATACCATGCTCTAGGTGCCCGCTTGAGTCCATACAAGGCTTTCTTAAGCTTGCAAACATAGGATTCCTTCCCATTTACCTCAAATCCCCGAGGTTGCGCTATGCACACTTCTTCCTTGATGATCCCATAAAGGAAAGATGTCCTACATCCATATGATGTATTCTCCATCCCATAAATGAAGCTAAAGATATAATTTCCCTAATGGAAGTGTACCCGGCGATTGGAGAAAATGTCTCTTCATAGTCCAGACTCCACTCCCTCTTTCTAGGAGAACCCTCTTGCAACAAACCCTTGTTGGAGATATTACACATACCTAGGATATTTTTTGCTTATTTTCCTATGTTTATTAATCATTATCGAGGGTCTACTATTTTTTTAGGAACCTCTCCTACATTCCAGGAGAATATTCTCTTTAATTTAGAGCCAGTTACAGCTAGTTAGACTAGTGGAAGTCACTCATGCATGGAAAATTTCTGAGGGTGCCAAGAAGAAGCCAAAAGTTCATGCTCCCAAAGGTAATCATCATGCATTAGTTGTTGTTCACTCTTCACCTGATACCTGAATCGTGGATTCAGGCACATCCTACCATATGGCTGCCACACATGACATCTTATCTTCTTTGATTGCATGTAATGGTCCTCCTATTCTCATGGGGGATGATTGTCCAATTGAGGTCGCCGAAAAAATGGAGAGTAAAACTAGATCATGGAAGTTTTGAGAATGTTCTCCATGTTCCTCAACTTTCTATGAATTTGCTCTCGATGTATCAGATTACACACTCAGGCTCAGACAAAAAGGTGAAGTTCACACCATACTCTGTGTTTATATTCGACATGTAAGACAACTCCAGGATTGTTGTTAGGGAGGTAAATCATCAATCTCGGTTATACACCTTTTCTAAGTTTATTGAACCTGATTCCTCTGTACTACTTACGCATGTTGATGATAGTAGTAGATTATGGCATGAGAGTTTTGGTCACTTGAACTTCAGGTGCATGCAACAACTTATCAAGAAAGGGAGGGCGACCAGATTACCTGATATCCACTTTTCCAAAGGGGTTTGTGAAGGATGTGTCCTTGGCAAACACCCTCAAGAGAAGTTCGAGAAATGGAAGGCTCACAGGGCCTCCTCTCAATTAGATCTGATTCACATTGATCTCATGGGTACATTCCCGCATCCATCCATCATCAAGGCAAGGTACATGCTCATATTTTTGGATGATTACTCACGTTATACTTGGGTATTTTTTCTCAGGTAGAAGTCCGAGGTCTTTGAGCATCTCAAAGAGTTCAAAGCACTTGTTGAGACTCAATCAGAGAGAGATCAAAGCCCTCTGTACAAATAATGGGAGGGAGTATGTAAACATAGATGTTCAAAATCTTTGTCTTGAGGTTCAGATACAGTTGCAATACACAGTACCATATACTCCGTAGCATAACGAGGTTGTTGAGTGGAAAAACAAAGCTCTCAAAGAGATGGCCTCTTACATGTTGCATGCAAGATCACTTCCTCCCAAGCTTTGGGCTGAGGAACTTAACTATGCCAATCACATTCAAAACATATCTCCTCACAGATCTGTTAAGGACATGACTCATTTCGAGGCTTGGAGTGACAACAAACCGAAAGTCACCCACTTTCGTGTCTTTGGCTCACATGCATGTGCTTGAATTCCCTCTGAAAAGAGGAAAGCACTTGATCCTCAGAGTACTGCATGTATCTTTGTTGGATACCCAGATGATGTGACAAGATACAAATACATTGATCCCTCTACATACCAACTCATCATTGAACGTAGTGTTCAATTTGAGGAAAGTCTCTTGCATGCTCCACATGAGCCACATGTAGGTACTTTTTTCCTTCCACCAGTTCGAGATGATGAGTCTACACATTCAAACTCTAATTCAGATCTAAGTTCCGATACAAAGTCATATGATTCAAAACATGTAGATGCACAATCAATACAAACAAATGAGAAGCCACAACAGAGGCCCAAGTGGGCACATACCACTCTTCAGGATGCAAGAGATCTTGTTGGGGATCCAATGGATCTTAGGAGAACTTGATCTTAGTTCGAGGAGCCTCGTGTACTCACAACTACTGAGCCCATGCTGCATATGCATTTTTATGTGGCTCGGTCTTCAGACCCACAGACCTATGGCGAGGCTGCATGGAATCAACCATGTATGAGGAGTACAACTACCTCCTTGAGAACCAGACTTGGGATCTGGTTCCGCTTTTTTCAAGAAGGAAGCTTGCTAGATGCAGATGGGTCTATAGGACCAAGACTACAACGGATGGACAACTTAGCAGATACAAGGCAAGACTGGTTGTCAAAGGTTTTAAGCAGGTTCATGGCATAGACTACGATGAGACATTTGCTGTAGTAGTGAAAATTGACTCCATTCATTTGGCCCTTGCTATTGCGACAACCAGAGGATGGGAAGTCCATCACATGGATGTGAAGAATGCATTTCTTCACGAAGATCTTTTAGAGGAGATTTACATGGAGCAACCACCTGACTTCATACATGATTTATCTTTGGTTTGCAGGCTCAATAAGTCTCTCTATGGCCTCAACTAGGGGCCAAGATCATGGTACACCAAGATGGACTCCTACTTGTTGTCCCTGAATTTTGTGAGATGTGAATCTGATCCAAATGTCTACATGCTCAGGACTACTGATTCACTTATGATTCTAGTTCTTTATGTGGATGATCTTTTGATCACTGGTTGCTCAACTTCATTGATTGCTGTGGTGAAGAGGATTCTACATGACAGGTTTTTGATGACTGACATGGGTCCACTCCATTACTTCCTTGGTCTCGAGATTAGTCAGGATGCTTCAGGCATCAAGATATCTCAAACCAAGTATGCTCATGATCTCATGGAGAGATTTCAAATGACAGACTGCAAGTCTGCCCCCTACCCCCTTCCTATTTGGGGTGAGACTTGAGGATGGCAGGGACACTCCACTTGTTGACAACACTCTGTATAGAAAACTAGTGGGGATTTTGTTGTCTCTCTCTCACTCCCGACCAGACCTATCATATGTAGTGGGAGTAGTCTCCAAGTACATGCAGTAGCCGCACAAGTTACATTGGAAGACTGTAAAACGTATCCTTCAGTAGTTCGATGAACCATTAGTGATGGGATCCACTATGCAACAGGTTGCAAGTTGGATCTCATAGGCTTCACAGATTCTGACTAGGTAGGCAACAACACTGTTCACAAGTCCACATCTAGATACACTCTCAATTTGGGTTCAGGGCCTATCTGTTGGTCGAGCAAGAAGTAGCTTGCTATTGCTTTATCTTCAACCGAGGCTGAATACAGAGGAGTAGTTAACACTACCATCCAGACCTTGTGGCTACATAAATTCCTTACAAAGTTGGGCATCCAATTCCATAGACCAACTGTCATTTGGTGTGACAACCAGAGTACTCTCAAGTTTTGCAGAGACTCAATGCAACAACAACGGACAAAGCTTATCGAGATCCATATGCACTACATTAGAGATCTAGTCCAAGAGAGGATCATTGACTTGCAGTTCTGTCCTTCCTCTGAATAGACTGCTGACATCTTCACCAAGACTTTCACTAAGCAAAATTTTTACTCTCTGTGTGATCGTCTTAGAGTGAAGGACACAGTTTCCTAGCAACTGTCTTTCTCTTCTTTTGATACATTGCACTTTGAGGGGGTTTTTTTCCTATGAGGTTTTCCCTCTTTCCTCACTTTATTTCTTTAATGTTCATTAGTTGCATTGTTCATGGGTACCTAACATGGCCCTTGTTGTCGGGACCCATTCTTCATTACCCCATAATAGTGTTCAGGGGGGTGTTGAAGATATTACACACACCTAGGATATTTTTCCCTTATTTTTCTATGTTTATTAGTGATTATTGAGGGTCTCCTATTTTTTTAGGAACCTCTCCTACATTCTAGGAGAATATTCTCTTTAGTTTAAATCCAATTACAATTACTTAGACTAGTGGAAGTCACTCATGCATGACAACCTTGGTTTTATCACCAGTAGTTGCATGTGCTTCTCTCATTTCCACATGTGACTCAGTTAACTGAAGACTGCATGACTAGTTAACTAGGACTAGGTGGCAGTTAACTATGGTAACTGCCCGTATGTGTCCATATCTCTCTAGACCACCACTATGGTGCATTGGCTTCTCTTCCATTGTGCATTAGTTGAGCTATACAGAGTATATCATGTGTAAATTATCATTCATTCATTTGGTTAATATATTTTCTATTATTTTCTCTTCAATTTTTCTCTCATCTTCTTAGTTTTGCAAGCTGTGTTCGTTCTTCTGCTAGCTAGATCTCTTGTGCAGGTACTCACCACATTCTACAACCTTTCCTTGAAATTTTCGATGTTTCAATCTGCAACGTGCTTGATTTTGTAGAGCCACATGGAAGTTACTACTGACTTCCCCTTTGGTCTTGACACTCTGTTCCAAACATCTTGGAGGTGTACTCCTCCACAATGGCATCCCTCCAAACCTGCTGGTTTGCTCTCTCTTGAAAACTGGAAGACTCTGAATCTATGATGCTGCTCATCAATGCCATGTAGTTTGGAAACTTCTTCAGAGGCTTGCTCTCCCTAAATGTGCTCCTAGGAACCCCAACATACTCCTGAGCATCCCTCAATGTCTGAGTGAACCATCGAGGTCTCTTGACATAACTAGAAGGGGCTAATGTCTCCTTCTCACTTGAAGGTTGTTGTCCTGAAATGGAAATTGTTGGTGTCTTTGGTGACCTTGGCTCAACCTTCGGAGCCTCCCACTCTTCGTTCTATGTCAATGGAATAGGTTCATGTGACTTCCTAGATTTGAAGTCCTCCTCAAACTTTACATCCTTTCTTACTAATGTCTTCCTCTGCTTTGGAATATAGACCTGTAAGCCTTTGAAGTCTCAATGTAACCCACAAATAAACCCTTCCTATTGGAGGGATTCAACTTAGTCCTCTTCCCTACAGGTACCTAGATGTAGACTAGACAACCAAAGATGCGAAAATGGTTCACCTCTGGCTTCACACAGGTGAATGCTTCCTCTAGTGTCTTGTCCTCCAAGATCTTGTGAGTACACCTATTATGGATGTACACTTTTGTGTTGCATGCTTTTTCCCAGTGAAACATCGACAAGTCCTGGTCATGAATTATGGCCTTAGCAGTGCCTACAATGGATTTGTAAAATCCCCACTTAATTTTTTTGACTTTTTTCTTAGTTCAGTAGTGTAGACATTCTGTCAAACAATTTGCTAGCCACCTCAAAACCCACCATGAAACCCCACTTTCCTGCTATTATTTTTGTATGTTGTTGGTTTATATTTTCATGTTGTGTATGCAATAGATGATCATGGTTTCGATGCCCAATAGAATGGGATATATATATATATATATATATAGGTAATAAGAGACTAATAGTGACAAATACTCAATTAAAACTCATACAATGACATTGATTAAAGCTGCTATTATTGATTCATCTAACCTGGTTACATAGATGGTAGTCCCAAAGAGTTTAGGCCCACCTCTACAACAGATTACAACTCCCCAGGATACCAAGAACTCCCTCACAAGAGGATTGTCTACTACAAGAAGTCGTTTTAGCTCCCATTGTCACGTAACAAGCCCAACAATGTATATTGACAGCTCCGGCTAAGAAATATGACTCCTTTGTAGGTAAACTCAACCTTTTTTTAAGATATATGCTCCCAAAAGAATGTTGCAGCCTCCTATGAGTAAACACAACCCAAAAGATAGGAAATCGACCCCATTAGGAGCAAACTTGCCCCTTCAACAATGAACTTGCCCAACATATGAAGGTATCTCAACCAACACACAAAAATAAGCACAACCAAGTAGTTGTTTGGCCTCCAACACAAAAAATAGACCCCTACAACATTCAACTTGGTCCAACAAGGAAGTGACTCCGTCCCACACTGCCAAACTCAACCTCTTTTGACAAAAAACTTGGCCATCGACACAAGAAACATAGCCACCAACTTAGTTCATATTTCCCAAGCCAAAATCAACCTCTATAATGGAAATCTCAAGCAACCGCAAACCAAAATGCTGCAAAATTTTCTCACTCTCCCACGTGGCATCCAAAACCTCCTCGGGAGTTAATATCATTTGTCCCCTCTCATCTAGTGGCGGTAACTCTGTGGAAGTGGTAGCCCGTGGCCCCAATGCCTTCTCGAGACATGATACATAGAGAATACTACGAATCCGACTGCCCTTTGGAAACTCCGTCTCATAAGCTATCTCTCCAACTCTCCATATCACCTTGTAGGGACCACAGAGGTGCGACCTCATCCTCTTACCACCACCTCTCCTAAATGGAAACAATCTATGTGGTTGCACCCTCAAGAAAACCACATCTCCAATCTCAAAGCTATGCTCCACCCTGTGCCCCATACTTTCAAGAAATCACCAGGAAGTGCGTGAACTTTGATAACTGGTCAATCCCTGCACACATACAATCTATGCTCTACACCCTTGGTAAACCTGTGATGCAATCTAACAACATGCCCTCCCACCTTGGCCTTGAAATGGGCAAAGATTGCATCAACCCTGCTGGATGAGTGTGTCGTAACCTGTTCTACTGAAAAATTGTACACTCCCCCATATGTCCCAACATAACGTCAACAAAGTCCCTTCATGCAAAATTCTCTTGGATTTTCCTATAAGTGGTAAAGTCACTAGGGTCCCAAACTACCTTGTAAGATGTGAAGCACCCTCTATCCACAACGTTGATTTGCAAGGTGCTAACACAAGAACCCACCTAATTGCCCCTGATAAGCCAAACAATCCTAAGTTCTAGAAATTCAGTCGACTCCTCAGAAGATCACTCCTCCCAGCAACCAATCATATACACCCCAGGAGTAAACTTCGGAAAGCAGATATTGACCATGTCATCTGTATCGACTGCTGAGATGTCAAACACTGTAATCCTAGGGTCGCAAGCTAATCTTCGCGAGGAACCATCATGCTGACGTTGCACCCCTCTGATCATAACCGTTTGATCACCATTCTCAAATTGTGCTATCCTCTCCTAGACCCCCAAGATGAAATCGCCGAAAGGAATGAACTCACTATCTTGGATCATGTCTCACCAAGGCATCCCAGTGAAGTCAAAGTCTATCAACCCGTGGATAGACTTGATCTTGGGTATCGTGATGGAAAATCTACCTCGCCATATAGAAAAAAGCTCAACAACTCCTCTCACAACATCCCCACAATGAAGCAAACCAATCATTGACACAACCCTATTGATCATTCTCATCATCTGAAGCAGTCTATCACTCCGATGGTTGCCAGGATCCCACCACCAAATTGGAAGTCCACCACTCCCCATGCCTGCTGAAATCTTTGTGAACCGACCCAACAAATCCTGGGTCTCCTCTTGTGCACTTTATGCACTGATGACATGGTCCAAATGAAAGACCTTGTTCATGGTCACAATTCCCCCTGTCTCATCCAACTATCTCCAGTGATCCTCTCCTGTCTTGCTATATACCATGAGGACATCAAATAACAACAATAAATGCCTCTCTACCCCTGCCCGCAATATTGGAAAGTGACTAGTGTGTTGGTCAACCCCAAGGGCATGACCAAGAACTCATAATGAAGTCGGGAAGCAGACCTATGATTATCCTACTCCCAGTCCCTCATCTGATGATATCCTAGATGAAGATCAATCATCGAGGGATATACTATTCTTTGAAGCTCACCCATCCCCTTACCGATCCTGGGTAAACCAAACTCAATGGTATGTTCAAGGTCTCTGTCAGGAGGTCTCCCCGGAGGAATCGCTCCGAAACTCCATTATACACCACTGTGTGCCATTGTATACCCCTGTATATTGCTGCATACAATTGTATCCTCCTGTATCGTCTGATATCCTGCATGCGCTACTATTTCCAACACTCTACCGATGTCAACTGAACTTGTATCCTAGAGTGTGTCCATATCTATCATATACATTTTCACCCAATCCATGGATGCATATGCTTCCTTGCTAGTTTGTCCACAAGGAATGTACTCAATTATCTCTTTTGTAGCTAAGCCTTGAGCCTTCAATGGGCTCTCCCAAAGAAACGACTCATGATCTTCACCATGCAAAACATGAGCATAATCAAAACCTTCAGATTCATGACTCTCCTCAAGTACCTGCAACTCTGAATGCTCCTTCTATGGGATTGTCACAAGAGGCTCTTCCCTCAAAGCATGAGTGCCACTCACACCCTCATGTGTCACGACTTCCAAAGATGATTGAGTTTCAACTGTAAGTGATGAAGAGCATGCCAAACTCAATTGGTAACAAAGCTTCCAACCTCCCTTTCCTTGTCTTCTGCAAACTTGAGAGCAAGATTTCTATCCATGAACAACTGCAAGTAATTTGATTTCATTTGTTATAGTGTTTCTTTGATCATGTGCAATTGTGCACTAGTGACTCCATTTGCAACACCTTTTTTCCTCTCCTCCATTTTGGTTTTCCAAATAAGAACTTCAATGAATCTATGAACACCATCTGCCCTTGTCAACACTCGTACAATTTTCTCGTGTGTGACCAATAATTGATACTCCAAATCACACAATGCTAAGGGGCTTTGTTCAATTTCATCCAAGTGGTATGGGCTGTCACACAATAGATTTTCTGATTTCTTTCACCTCCAAAATTAGCCTCTCCTTTGTCATTCTCCATGCATGGCTCCCAAGAAGATGGATCCATATCCCACGACAATTTTTCAAATACTCAACCTTCGTCATATTTAGGTTACAATCATGCATGCATTGCCATAAGTATCATAGATAGGATAAGACACTGAATCCTCATCATACTTAGGTGCAACCACACCCTCATCATCATAAGCATCACTACTAAGGTATGATGTTGAATCATCAATATTGGTTGATTGGGACACTTTACCATATGCGCCATCAACCTGTCCATCATGTGTGCTAGTGTTATGAGCCTCATAGGAAAACGATAAAAGTGTACTAGTCAACACTCTTATTCCCCCCAACTTGTAATTAATCATTAATTAGGATTACCATGCTGTGGCATGGGAACAATGTAAATGTATTATTATTTAATTTCCAAATAACTCACCGTGGGGCTGAAGCCTTGAAAGCATTAGCCATGATATCACTAGAGGAAAGAATGGGAAAACTATAGAGAGGGTTCTTTTTGACAAATAACCCCAAATTTTCCCTTTGATGAGGATAATAAACCTCCTCCAATTCCTAAGGAGGAATCAATTAATGAAGAAAGGACCGGTGGTTAAACCATCAACCACCCCATGACTGGAAGCATGGTCTAGCTGAAGAAGGTTAGCCTGAAGTACCACAGGGTCCTGCAGACCCAGACTGAACCGAGTTTCCTTCTGACAAAAGGAACAAGACAGGTGGAGAACCTTCCTAAAGGGGGAGAAGACAGACGGAAAAAGACACACAGGAAGAGAACATGGAGGAACGCACAGAGCTTTCTAGCAGAGAACGAGTAGAAGGCCACGAGCTTGATGTTGAGGGAGCATCTGATAAACCTCGTTGAGGCCGTGATAGAGAAGAAAATCTTTGAGAGTTTGTAGAGAATGAAACTTGAGCAGAAGGTCGCGAGCTTGATGCTGAGGAAGCATCTGATAAACC
>CBVK0102150718.1:0-13031 GCA_900067695.1 Picea abies
ACATCCGAATATATTGATCTACCTATGTGCGGGTTAGGACCCTAACAAATCACTACTACTATAGTCCTTGTCAACCCAAATTTTGATAAATATTTTATATTGTATTCTTTTGCTACAAAAGAGACTATTGCTTCCATATTAACACAAAGGAATTCAAAAGGAGAATAATTACCAATCATTTTCATGAGCAAAACATTACATGATTATGAACTAAGATATTCAAAGATAGAAAAGCAAGCTCTCTCCCTGGTTAAAGAAATATCACATTTCAGGATGTACATTTTACCATCTCATGTCATAGCTTATGTACCAACCTCTCCAGTAAAGATGCTACTAAATTAACATTTGAGATAAGGAAAATGCTCAAACTGGCTTGCTAAAATTTAAGAATATGATATCGAAATCAATCCTTTAAAAGAAATCAAAGGACAATGATTATGTAAGATAATGACATGAATTAGTGTTGTAAATGCATACATATCTTTTTCACTAGGGTCATCATTGTTGACATCTGAATGGTATAAAAAAATTATCTTTTATTTGAAGTCTAGTCAGTTTTCAATTGGTATGTCTTCAAAAGAAAGAAGGTCATTAAAAATGAAGACCAATCAATATGTACTAGTTGCTGAATTTTTTTTTTGGAAATTTTTTGATGGGATGTTATTAAGATGTATTGATTCCATGAAGGTCCAAAAGGTTCTACAACAATTTCATGAAGGTATTTTTGGAGGACACTTTGCACCACCAACAACTACACACAGAATCATGAGAGAAAGATATTATCGGCCCACCATTTTTAAAGATTATCACTCAATGATCAGAAAATTCTTATTTTGTCAAAAGTTTTCAAGAAAAATGAAGAAAGCAACAATGCTATTGTAGCCTATAACTATTGAAGAACCTTTTACACAATGGGGATTAGATGTTATTGGACCAATAAATCCAAAATCCAACAAAGGTCACTCATACATTCTCATTGCGACTGATTATTTCACAAAATGGAAATAAGTTGTAGCTATGGAAAAGGATGATTATGAAGAACTCATCACATTCCTCAAAGATAATATTTTGTCAATATTTGGAGTTCCAAAAAAACTCATAAATGATAATGGATGAATTTTCACAGGTTAAAAATTCACCAAGTTTTGTGGGGAATACAATATTATCATGGATTAATCATCAAATTATTATCCCCGAGGGAATGACTTAGTAGAATCTACAAATAAAACATTGATCTAGATTCTTAAAAAGACAATCACTGTGAACCAAAGACATTGTCATATGAATTTGATTGATGCACTATGGGCCAATAGACTTACACCAAAGGACATTACATGATTACCATCATACACATTAGTATATGGAAATGAAGAAAAAATGCCTATTCATTTGGAATTAAATGCCCTGAATTATGCTGTGAACATAGAAGACAGAGAACAAGTTTCCCCTCTACATAGGAGATACGATCAATTGATGCATTTAGAAGAAAAAAAAGTGAGACATTAAGAAAAATGAGTCAAAGACAATAGACTATCAAAAGACATTTTGATGAAAGTGCATCAACAAAAGATTTTCAAAATGGATAGTTAGTGTTGTTATGGAATAAGGGAAAAAAAAAACCATCTATGCACACAAATTTTAAAGCACTGTGGATCGGTCCTTAAAAAATTATTGGGTACAAATATTATTTGTTGAAATACGTGAAAGGAACAATCCAAATATTTCCAGTCAATGGGAAACATCTTACACGTTTTTTCTCCTAAGAATTTTCAATCTCAATATGTATATAGTTTTTCTTTCCCTATACATATTTCTTAAAGTCTTTTCTCACTTTTTGTTTTACTGACTCCATTTCCCAATGATCGATATTATGGATTATCAATAACCGATAGGGAGTTATTTCCCCATAGTTGGAGCCATTTGTTGATCCTCAAATGTGTTAACTCTTTCACAAATTCTCTCTTGTATATTCCTTTCCCATACTTAGAAAATTTTTCCATTTGTCGCGGATTCATGATGCATCTTTACTCTTATTCAACTTCTGCAGACTCCAAAACACACCATCACGTTCTGTCGCCTTCATTTTGCACCTATACTTAGAAAATTTTCCAAATATCTCACCATGGGTTGAGGCTATCTCCTTATCGTACATCCATACCCATGACTCCGCCATCTCGGCCCACTTCTCATACTTAGTCTAATTTCTTATAATTCACTGTGCTCCGTGGGACGTTATGATTCTTCTCCGCTATACCCACCGACTTGCCATACCTCTTTAACTCTGCGAACTCTCAACACTTATTCAAATTCTTAATTATTACTGCGACCCACATAGATTTCACAACTTTTTCATATACCATCCCCAACCCCGTAATCTCACCATGCCGCTGTGTTCTCATTTCACCATTTCATTATCCTTCCATTCCGCCATCCTGATTCTATGCCGCCCCGCAATAATCCACATCCTATCTTATCACTCTCCCCAATGTATATTTAATGCAAGTATCATGGAAATAACAAATAGGTTAAGTGTTAAAATATGTTATTAATGACAATCTTCTCAAGACAATTATTCATCAATTCTAAATTTATTTTGTATTAACGATCCTTTGAATCAAGATCCCCAAAGTATATTATGTTAAAAAGGTTTACTTTGGTAATAACAATCTTAAAAGAACTGTACACTAATCTGCCAACTTGACTAAGTATGACAACCAAAATAAAGGAACAATCCTACGAAGATACCATCAACTAATTTGGACGGGAAAATCAAAGGTTTCAGTGGTCGAGAGCATATAGGTATTACTCCTCATTGCCACTTCCAGAGAGGAATTCAAATCAGATTTGAACTTTAGGAATTGTTTTGGCAGGATGTGTTCCAGAAGTCTGTGATTTCAAAGAGTTAGTTTCATGGTGCATTGATAAATCTGATAAGAATTAGAGAATAATTCAACTGTAAGGAGAGTCTCCTATTTCTTTAGCACCTTTGGTCTTCAAGAGAATACTCAGATTCCCAGAACCAACAATGAATTTAAAAGGGGATGAAGCTAAGGATTTTCTACAGACAATAAATGGAAGATTAGAGCTTCTACGAGAATATCTTGAAGAGCCAATGATTATTCCATAAGACCTATCGAACATCCAGGTTAGTTTGTTGAAAAATCCCTATTGGGAAATGGCATGGCTATTCACCAAATTAGCCGGACAAGAATCTACGACTACTATTCCCTAACTGGATTTATATATTTTGTATTTTCCTATCCATGAGAAAGAAATATTTGATTGGGAAAATATTATCTCTAGTGAATTATCTTTTGAGTTGACAAATTTAAGAAAATACCTTCAAGCCGATCTTGAAAATGATGAGGAATTATATAAAGGGGCCATTTGTACCTTTATTGTAAAAGTTTCATTTGATAGTGAGCTATGGAGAAAAGAGGAGGAATTGCCTTCCCCGGTCCAAATAAATCAACTCAAGGCATGTTGGATAAAAATAATAAAGTGTCTAAAGGAAACGCCAGTTGATTGTGATACCATAAATGTTAAGAAAAGAGACTTATATTTGAAATTGATTGAATTGGATTTAGCTGGATCAACTGGAGATGCGGAGGACCCACATCTAATATTGAATTCAATACTTATGTCAAAAGAGATGTTTGAAGAAAAAATGGTCTTATTGAAGACTGCATTAGCTGAGAGATTTAACAACTTGAATAAGTATTCAAAATTAGAAGTGTAAAGTTGGTTGGTTAGTTATGTAACAAAAATGAAGATATTGTGGATACACTACACCAACTTTAAATCGACTTCAGAGATATGGAAAGTTTGTTGTCTGACATAAAGTAAGGAAATAAATAATTGTTGCACCAATGAGAGATTATATTGAGAATTGGTTAAAGAAATCCTTAACTAAAATAATCAAATCAGATCAACAAGAGGTAGTTACAACCGGTCAGGTAATTCCAACGAAAGGCACATGAGCAAGCAGATAACGAGAGAGATACTCCATCATAGTAAATGAATTAATCACTTTTCTTAATTTCCTATATGTTATACTTCTTGTTCAAAAATCATCCAGTTGTGTATTTTCATTTCTTGAGAATCCATAATCAATATATGATCGTCTCATTTTTCTTCTTTCAAGTCCAACCATGTCCAACTTTCTTTTATGGTCCATGGGATCCCAATCCCAGACCATTTGGATGGACGCAATCCATTTATTTTATTGTAAAACAGACTATTGTTTTCTAACTCCCAAGAGAACTACTTTGGGGTGTGACTTTAGTGATTTCTCAAACTTTGAGTTTATGAGCACGAGATTTTTGAAGTCCACCTATCACATTCCCTTGTGTTTTGAATGAAATACTCTTTTAAAGTTCTATATAATTTTGGACTTGTATATTTCCCTCTTATGAATGTGATCAAATTTTATTACACTATGATGGATGTGACGAATGTCTTGCTTTCAGATTATGGTTTCTTTATTCATGTCTAGTATTATGTACATATATTTATTTAAGTTTTAAAGATTCTTGGTCCTTCTCTCAGGAAATTTTTTTGTGAATATTATTTAAACTTGAAAAATATTTTGTATTTTATTTCAAGAAATAAAGATTGGGGTTTATTGTTCAGTATTCCCCTATTTTTCAAGAACATCAAATTAAATCTTTCATATATTAATCTAGGATTACCACCTCTGTAAAAAAACAGGGGGATATTTTAGCCTCGTGAGGTTGTTGTTGGGATTTTGACCAATATGAACATCAGCACGATTCAAATATCTCAAATCTCATCTCAAGCAGTGGATCAAGGAGGAGTTTGGAGATATTTTCAAAGCCCAAAGAGATTTGACATAAAAAAAAATGGAGTTGATCCAACAATGGATGATACTTGAAGGAAGGACTGAAGATCTTATTGATTAGGAAGCTTAGCTTCAAAACCAAATAGAGGAATGTAATAAAAAGAAAGAAATAATATGGAGACAAAAATCCAAAGTGTCTTGGTTGAAGGACAGGGAGAAGAATACCAAATTCTTTCACCGATATATGATTCAACATCGAAAACACAATCGAATTTCCACTATAAGGGAAATCCAAGGTAATAAACTTACAACACATGAAGACATTGAGAAAGAGTTGATACATTACTATGAGTCTCTTCTTTCAAAACCACAACAATATCACAAGGAAGCAATCCAAAAAATCACAAAAACCATTCCCCACATGGTTACTCAAGAGCAGAATGAATCCCTTTCACGAGAAATCACCCTAATAGAGGTAGAACAAGTTGTTATGGAAATGGAAAAGGAAAATCCCCAAGTCTTGATGGATTCACCATTGACTTCTTTCATCCATGTTGGCCAATAATCTAGCAAGATCTATGGGAATTGATTGAGAACTCTCGTGAAACTTCTTTTGTCCTTCTTGTGCTCAATGCAACCTTTCTTACTCTCATCCCTAAGGAGGAAAAAGTGGAGGATCTCGATAATTTCTCCTCAATTTAAATTTTGATCTTGCTACTCAAAAGATCTTCATATGGATTATATGAGAGGTTGAAATCTTGTTATTGAAAATTGGAATTTTCATTTTTGTTTTCAACAGTGTGACTCGAAGAAAATCTTTCCATTCTTTGATTAGACTTTTTTTCCAAATCATTCACTTCATTTTATTATGTCCATGTGGGAGAGGGTGGGTAGGAAGCAACATTGAAAACATTTGGGATGACCTTTTCAGCAAATGAAGTTTCCAACACATCCCAACTAGTAATAGTCCCAAGCAATAATGAATAGAACTATTCACAAGCATTCCCACGAAAAGTTTGTGCAAATAATCAACATGTAATATTATCTTCAGTGAGATTGAAAACATCACGTGTGCTTTTGAATCTAAACAAGTACTTCTTTGCATCCTCTGAAGTATTCCCAAAGAATGTGGAAATCGTTTCAATAAGAATATCAGGCATCCGAAAATTTACTTCTAACATATTTAAAAGGATTCTATGTAGTTGCCTACTTCTTTGGATACCTCATCCTTTCATTACATATTGTAAATCCATTGATGAGATTGGTGGAGAAGGAAAAGTATCTCCAAAACATGAAATAAATTATTTGGTGGAGCCCCCATGAGGATTTTCTTAATATTCTTGAATCTTTCCAATGGAGTTGCCAAGGATTTTAAGAGTTCTTTCAATGGAATTGTCAGGGAGTTCATCCTCCCAAATATTTGATGGTGTTTGGCTCTCTTTGAGGTCATTCAAATATATATGAATAATCCTTTCATAAACCCCGTGTATCTATAACAAGTAACAGTCTTATTTAATCTTCTTTTTGAAACTTTGAACCATGGAGACTTTGGTTCCTCAATCGGATCCGAAACATAGCCTCAAATATCTTGAAAATAAATCATTCCCTAGTATGGTCACCAAAAATGTTGATCTAAAAGATTATTTTGCGGTCTTAAGGTAAACCTCACGAGGATACAATCCCCTTGTGTTTTATAGAGGTGGTACTCCTCTTTGGATGAAATGTTGAAAGATTCTTTATATGATTATACAATAAATGCAAAGAGTGAATGCTAAAGAGAAAACCCTGAAAGATATTCTAACAAAGATTGTATATACAAATGTAAAACCCTTATGCACAATTATACAAATATGCATCAGATCATTTAAAGAAAAGAAAGGATAAAGTGTGTCAACAGAGAGTTGTGTTTAGAAGGTTTTGGAGTCTCCTTTCAACAGACATTTTTCCTTTCTTTTAAGATAAAATAAACCTAGAATCTGCTATGACTTTTGTAAGATGAAGTAAAAATGAACAAGTCTTCAAAGAAATTTAAATGATCACTTCATTATAACCCAAAAATTATTTTGATAGGAAATACATTTGAAATCACATTTTTTCAACTCAAGTTTGAGAAATCACTAATGTAATATCCCAAAATAGTTATTTGCAGGAGAAATTAATAACAATATGGCAAGTTCAATAATGCCTGGGACGAGAGAACTGAAATAGCTTCAATAAGGTCTTAATGAAAATTACATGAACTAAAATAAATTGTATATATTTTTAAGAAAGAGAGGATTTCGCTCCTTTGAACCTGAAATGTTACAAGATGAATGGAGATTTCTAGAGAAAGAACTGCTTAGACCCAAATATTCCTATTTTCCATAAATTCATGGAAGATTTGATCGAAAGAAACAAAAAGGAAGAAGATGTAGAGAGAAAGGTTTTAGCAGACCAATTCAAAAAATCTTATAAAGATAGAATTTTTCTTCTTGCAAACTCTTCACCACTATAGAAAATTTTGACTGCCAACCCCTTGATGGTGTCTTCTCTTTCCTTTTTAAAATCTTCTCTCAATGTTCTTGAAGTAGTTAGGGTTTGTATTTCTAGAATTTTCCATACTCTTCCTTTTTTAATTAATTATTTATTGAAGTCTCGTTAATCACTTATGTCATTGAAATTTGTGCCTCCAAGTGGGACCCATTTTATCCCTTTATAAAAGACATTTAATAAATTTTCAATTCCAAAACTTGAAGTTGACTGCCTTAAATAAGAGTGGATTGTGTTTTAATTCCTTTAACATGATAGTTGATTTTTTAGCCATGTAAACCACTCTAGAAGTAATCTTCATTGTCTCATATTTCTAATGAGTATTCCTGAGCATGATTCGGAGTTCTGGATTTTAAGTTATAAGCTCGGGAATTTGAGGTTCCAAGCAGATCTCTCATCAAACCATGAAAAAATAGTTGACCATTATTTCAATTTTTTGAGAGGTTTATGGCCAATTTCTCCTCTTGAAACTTGTTCCATAATCTTCCTTGTCAAAGTACCTTTCCAACGAGGTAAATTTTTCCCTAAACGGACACCCAGATCTTGAGTTATGGCTTCCAGAAATTTGCCACTCAATGGTGGTTCATCTAACTCACCGGTTAATCTTAGCCCTTGATCTAATTTCTTCCACTCCATTAAAACTTCGACTTTTTTCTTTAAAATGATATCCCACATGCATTGTAGTCAAGTGTTTTTAAGTGTTTATAATGAAAATTTTACCATAGTACTCATGTGGAACAAAAGGAAAATTTCATGAATAAATAAAATTTTGATGACTGAGTCAATGCCCAGTCATAACCCGGTTAGTTCCCATGTCATCGCCATGTGTCACCTACGGTTTGGTCCATGTCACCGCCACATGTCATTTTGGTATTGGTCCACCTCACTGCCACATGCCATTTGAGGATATGTCCATGTCACCACTGCATATCTCAGTATGGTAGGTCCATGAAAAGGGGGAAGAAACTTAGGATAGGAAATAATATTAAAAAAATAAATGTAAGGTTTGTGGAGTTACAAGAATGAAAAGATAAAGAAGGTAGGTGAGGGGATAGAAAATGGTAAAAATGACTAAGTGTAATGATCCCAAGCCAATTTTTTTCTTGAAACCACTAACTACCACTGATGTGTTTATTGATTATTTGATGTCCAGGTAACTATTGATGTTTCGGCCTTAGGTTTGTTTTAGTTATTCAGTCAAGGTTCATATAAGAGCTACTCAATACATTCAATATCACAACAATATTCAATATGTGGAAAACACAAGCATAGATCTGACCTTTATTATGAAAAAGCGTGGATCAATCCTAGCCCTTCATTAAAATTTTCCCTTTTAAATCCCACATGCATTGTGTTGATGAGGAGTTTAATGTTTATAATGAAAAGTTTGATATAGTCTTCATGTGGAATAAAGGAGACTATAGAGACTTTGGTGTAGCTTTTGTGCCTTAGGAAATTTAATGACTTAATAAAATTTTGATAACCTAGTCAGTGTCGTCGTGAACGTCCATGTCATCACCCAGTCACTACCTATTCAACCTATGAATGTATGACACATCATGTCCAATCACCACACAGTCACCTACCATGTGTCACTCATGGGTAGGTCCACATCACTGCTACGTGTCATTAAGGGATGGTCCACCTCACTGTCACGTGTCATTAGGGGATGGGTCCATGTCACTGCCACATATTCGAGTATGGTAGGTCCATGAAAAGGGGGAAGAAACTTAGGATAATAAATAATATTAAAAAATTAAATGTAGGGTTTGTGGAGTTATGGGAATGCATAGGTAAAGGAGGTAGGTGAGGGGATAAAAAATGGTAAAAATGATTAAGTATGAAGTGAAAAAAGGGGAATGGAGAGTGCATATTAGTGAATGTGGGATTGCGGACCTGAAGACATGTGAAAAAAGGTAAACGGGGTAGTAAGTTGTCCCACATCTACATTTCAATAAAATGACTAAGTATGAAAAAGGTGAAAAGAGAAAATTTCATTATGGAGGACGCACAAGTAAGAGGTGTAATTTGTAGGTAGCGCAATTGCGGACCTGGGACTTATTCCTACTCCACATTGTTACTCCCGCATAACTCAAATTTTACTAAGTGTTGGAAGAGTAAAACATGGTAATTGTTGGGGAGGTATATAATGGAATTACGTGAAATATAGAAATAACATGAGTATGGAAAAGAAAAAGGAAACAAGAAAGGAAAAAGGAAAATAAGAAAGAGAAATAGAAAAAGAAAATGGAAAATAAGAAGAATAAGAAAAAATGGGAAAGGGAAAAGAAAATGAAATGGAAAATGAAATAAGGGAAAATAAGGGAAAATAAAACAAAATGGGAATATGAACGTGAATGTGAAAATGGCTAAGTAAGGAAAGGAGAGTAAGGAATGAAAGAGAGAGAAATGGCTAAGTGTGGAATATGGAGACTAGAGTGGAAGATGGAAAAATGGTTAACAATGGAGAGGAGAGTAAGAGAGAGAAGAGTCAAGAATGAAAAGTAGAAAAATGGCTAAGTATAAGAGTATTATGGAGAGTAGAGTAAGGAATGACAGGTAGAAAAATGGCTAAGTATGAGAAGTGAAAGGAATAAGAGAGTAGTGAGAAAATGAAAAAATGGCTAAGTATGGAGATGCAGAGGAGATGGAAAGTGTTAAAATGACTAAATATGAGAAGAGAGGAGAAAGGAGAGGGAAATGTAACCTGAAAAAGGAGAGGGGAAGAAGGCCGCAACACTTAGAAAATTGTTCATTCTTCGAAGTTCTTCTTACAATTTCTTTGTCAGACTTATGGACAAAATCATGAGTATATTGGGCATACATACTCATATTTTGATTCCAAAAAATGCATGACAAAGCTAGGATAAGGGCTACACTATGAACTAATAATAATTCAAAATTTTCTTTCTTTTGATATCAAAAATATTATTTTTCCAAGAGAAATAAGTCTAGTTGATCAAAAAATTTGATCAACAGGATCCTTTCGAGAAAAATCCTATTTTAAAATGTCTCAGGTTGGCTCTCCCAAAATTCATTTGTTGGTAGGTCTGGTTTACAAGAAATAAGAGTGTCTTCAAAGATGAAAGTGTGAGAATTGATAGGGTAGTTATCCAAACTAGATCCCAAGTCACCAAGTCCTTCAATTCTCATAGACTCAAAATCACCTCTCCCCAAATCTTGCACTAGCAAGAGAAGGAGTTGTTGGACAAGTTCAGTCTATCAATAAAGGTTTGGTCCCCTTCTAGGCCTCGATCATACTGGCAGCTTCATATACCACCCTCAGATTTTCAGACATGGCTAACAACCCATAATGCTCATATCATTTGTTTTGATGAAGCATCTAAAGGAAACCCCGAGGTGGCAGGTACGTGAGGGATCATTTTTTACCCCAGGGGACATATTGAGGTTAGATATGCATGGAGCTTGGGAAAAGCTACCAATAATCAAGCTAAAGAGTACACCCTTCTCCAAGGAGTCTTTCTGGATAAGGAGAGGTATATTTAGAAGCTCGTCATATTAGAAGATTCAATAAACACAATTAGAGGCATAGTAAAAGGATCCATGGCGAAGTATGCACATATGGGAAACATCATAAGAAAAATCAGGCATGTTCTCACGACCATCCCCCAAGTCACTTTTCAGCATATTCTTCAAGTGAATAATGGTCTGGTTGATTCACAAGACAACTTATCCACACTAACATCAAAAGGGGTTATTAGTGTCAATGACAGATCATCCCAACTCATAATCCCATAATAAATGTGGATCACACCAGACGTCATGCAGTTTAAATGGGTGGCTTACCTAGGTGGGTTGTTAGACGTCAAGTCACCAACTCATATCTTTCTCACACATGAGATTTTAAGGGGGCATTGGCACTATGTACTTCTCATGCACCCTCTCCACGGTCATGGTGCATAATGCATATGGAGTGCAGTGAATTAGTTAGGATGAAGGTGAAGCAGCTCGTGCATGATGCAGTGGATGAGACAGATTGAGTGTTTGTAGGATTGCCCATCCTGGCTTGTCACCTAAATTGACATAATGATATATCTTTGTTGGTAGATTGGGTGTGAAATCCCTCTATTTTTTCCCCTGAGAAGCTTTTATGTCATAAATTTGAATTCCTAGTTCATTATCTCTCGACTACCAAGGAAGAACTTGGGTCTGGAAATTCTATTTGATTAGCTCAATTTCACTCATAATTAAGGGGTGTTAATTGGGTCTGGGGGTCTGCGGTTGTACTATGGGGGGTTTAGCCCAGAGGGTCTTCCTTTGTCCTTCTGAAATGGCATCACTCCTCTACGTCCTTGGTGTCTGCATCTATATGGAAATTTGGCCACTAACAACGCTTTACTTATTGTCCCTTCAAGTGATTCTACAACGTGCCCATGATAAAGGCTCGTTGATCAAAAGGAAATGTCATGAAATCACATCTGGCATCTCGGTTGGTGGATTTGGAGTCTCAATCTGGGGTCTCTCCTTCTGGTTAGGGCCCCATGTCTTGATGGCTCAACTAGTTTCTTTCAGTTGCTTTGTAGACTCCCCCATTGGATGAGGCTAATATCTTCTCAAATGTCTCATGAAAGGATAGGGATCTGGTGTCCTCTCAGGATTAGGTATATAATACGGAATACCTTTGGCAATCCCTATAGTAACTTCAAATTACAGTCCAAGTCTTGTCCACATAAGTAACATTCATTCTAGAAATTCTCATTCAACACATAACTACCATGAGACAATAACACTTTGAAGTAGATTTAATATGTTCCCAAGTGGAAGAATTGCAAGCCAAAATTACACCAGCACCTCTGGTTATGTAGACAATTTCAACAACTAATGGTTCCTTCCCTTCAATAGAAAGTCCACTCCAGGAACTGAACCTTCCAAATCATGACATGGGAAAAGAAGATATGGAACCTCCTGCTCACTCCAATCCTATTACTTGATGTTTTTTAAAGTTGTTCACTTCCTTGGCATCCTTTTTAGAGTATACACAGTCAAATTTCATAATGTAAATACTCCTAATGAAGAACAAACTTATTTCAGGATAAATAGGATTAGTTCTATGCAGGATAAGAAATTTTTGCCTTGCCATTGGGCACATTTTTTAGCACTTTGTTAAAATTTGTGAGCTTCGACCGGAACCCTTTTTTGATTAATATAAAATCCACCAGTTATTGTTAAAAACAATATTAGTCCCAAAAGTTACCAAATTGATATTTCTTCTAAATAAATAATAATATGATTTTAAGATCACAGACAAGTCAAACACCAAATTGGTGTATGAGACCCCCTTGTTTGTGGGACAATGGACCCCCTTCATGCAATGATTTGACTGTTAATATCTATAGAGGTTTACATCCCCTACCCTCCTCTAGACTTGAACTTGTGACCTCTTAGGAGGAAACAAGTGTTCTTAACCATTAGGCATGTTATCCCCTAGCCTAGGGATAACTAAGAAGATCATGTCTCTAGGACCACAAGTCCTAGACATGGAGTACCAAGAGTCAGACAACTTGAGCATGGACCTAGACGGCCCCTCATTTATTTAGTACAGTCCACATATCACTAGCAACAGTATCCATCACACCAGCCTCATCTTGAAGTAGCGGTGATTATTGCTCCACGAGGTAATGAGTCCCGGTATCATGATATGTATCACTCTGATTTTTGAAGCACTTGAATATGTTGTATT
>CBVK0102150743.1:0-15749 GCA_900067695.1 Picea abies
CGCTCTTCCGATCTCACGATCGAAAAATGAACCTCAATGCTCTTTAAATAGAGATCATGGAAAAATCGGGTGTTAAGCCACAAATAAATCTAGCCATTAAGATCAAGGAGAATATGAACCATTGGATCACTCTATGTTGGGAGCATATCATGACCATCATATTTCCTAACTACAAATGTATACTAATGCATACTAAAGAAACACACTAAGATTTTTTTTTTAACCTAATGACACATTAGACCAAGTTGATCTTAATTAACTCCTAAGTGTATAAATATCCTAACATCCCCTCTTAAGAACAACTTGGGATAGGATTTTAAAAAGAGATATAATAGGAGAAGGAAGAAAGAATTAGAGCCTATCCCCCTTTAGTCACAACTTCCTGAACTCCTAACATAGACCGAAGTTTGGAAAACATCACTTTTGTAAGAGACTTTATGAAAATGTCTGTGACTTGATCTTCTATAGAGAAGAAGAGCACTTCAATAAATTGATCATGAATGAGATTTATGATGAAGTGCATGTGTACCTAAATGTGTTTTTTGTGATTATGTTGAATTGGATATTTGGAAATCTTTATAACACTTCAATTGTTGCAACAAAGGGTGGTTGCATGTTGCTTCTAGAATCTAAACTCTGAGAGGATCTATTGAAGCCAATTAAGGAGTCCCCCATGAACTATAATGTATCCCAAACTCAAAAATACCATGGATATACCAAATTTTTTCGTTTATCTTCTTTCCAATTGTTTTCATGGGGTGTTTTCATATACCGGGAAACAAGACCAACATCAAAGGAAAGATCAAGATGGGTATGAGTCAAGTATAAGAGGATACCAACTAACTTATGGTACAAAGTGGCATCAAGTTTGACTCCAGACTGGAAGGGAGAAGGGGATGGTTTTGATTCTTCCATGTGAAAGCGACGAAGAAGGTCACAAGCATACTTAGACTGGGAAAGGAAAATTTATTTCTTGGTTTGTAAAACTTGGAGGCCAAGGAAATAGTGCAAATACCCTAAGTTAGTCATTTCAAATTTCTTCTTAAGGATGGTTTTCACATGGTTTAAAATTTTCGGGTCACTACTAGTGAGAATAAGGTCATCAACATAAAGAAAAAGGATTATGAGATGGATTCCTACTTTCTTGGTATAGACATTATGATCATAATGGCATCTAGAAAATCCAGTGTCAAGAAGAAAGTTGTCCATTTATGCATACCAAGCTAAGGGATATTTCTTAAGACCATAAAGAGATTTCTTAAGGTGAAAAACAAGGCTAGATTCATTCTGGACATATCCATGAGGTTTTTCCATGTAGGTTTCTTCTTGCAAATCTCCATGCAAGAAGGAGAATTTGACATCCATATGATGGACCTCCCATTTATGTGAGGTTGCAAGGGATAGAACAAGGAAAATGGAATTGATTTTGGATACAGGGGAAAAGGTTTCATTATAGCCAATTCCTTCAACTTGGGAAAATCCTTTGGCAATTAATCAAGCCTTGTGTCTTTTAAAACTTTCATCTAATGCATATTTAGTTATGTAGACCCATTTACATCTGACAAGTTTTCTTCCTTTCAGAAGAGGTACAAGATCCCAAGTATCATTCACCATTAAAGAGTGATACTCTTCATTCATTGTTGTATCCCAATATGGATGACCTGAATCTTCTGAAAATGTCTTTGGATCATGAGTCTCTAAAAATTGAGCCAAAAGAGAAGATTCTTTCTATAATTGTGAGTGTGTTCAATGGTGATCTGAAGGATCACTGACAAGATCACCAACTTCTTCTCGTGTTGAACAAACCCATATAGGAAGCGATGTTGATGGTGCAAGTTCAGGATTAGGTTCAATGGACTCCTCTAGAGGAAGGTGAGAAGTTGGAGGTGGATTTTCATCCTCATTGTCATCATCATCTCAAGAAGAAAGTAAAATAGGAACAAAAAAGGAAAAAACATCGAAGATGGCTCGCAGGACGACGAAGGAACAAATATTGAATTAGGATCACAATCCAAGAGATTTTCATCAAATTTGAAATATCTTATAATAATAATTTCATTAAAATGTGGTTGAAGACATTTGTAACCTTTGAAATCTTTAGAATAACCAAAAAATATACACTTCTCACTTTTAGGCTACAATACTTTCCTTTTCTCATCAGGAATGTGAGCCCATGCTACACTTCCAAATACATAAAAGTGACTTGTATCTCGCTTAATTTTAGTCCATTATTCTTCTGGTGTTATACTTTTAAGAGTATTCGTGGGTGTGTGATTTACTATGCAATTTTCACAGTTAATGAATTCCTCCCAATACTTTGGAAATGATACCTTATATTGGATCATATGATTAGCCATTTATTTTAATGTGCAATTCTTTCTCTCAACAACAACTTTTTTTTGTAGTGTATATGGAACAATGTGTTGCATTTGCATGCCCTATGTTGTGCAACAACTTGTAAATTGATTTTTCACATATTCAACTCCATTATTTGTTTTTAATATTTGAATTTAATGTTCAGATTGCTTTTATAGAAGGGACTTGTAGGGAAATAACTTGTCAAAATCTTATCTCTTAAGTTTTAATAAGTAAATGCAAGTGTGTCTGGAAGAGTCATCTTATGTTTATCTTCTGTCACAAATGTCATCTTATGTTTGTCTTCTGTCACAATATTGATCTGATGATACCCTAAAAAATCCATTAGTGAATGAGTATTCCTCGTACCCTCCTACATTCTCCAACACTTCGTCTATAAAGGGGGTCAAAAATGGATCATGTAAACAAGCATCATACAATTTCCTTAAGTCTATGAAAATTCTAATTCCCCTTGTTTTCTTATCTTGAACTACCATTGGACTTATCCACTATGAGTCTACGACGAGATCAATGATACTAGCTTCTAACATTCTTTATATCTATGCTTTTTGTTTTCCTTGTACGTCGGGTTCAATATATAAGGTCTTTGTCTTACTAGCTTAGAATCTAACTTTAACAAGATATTCATATCTCCTAATTCTTCAGCATCCTTTCATCTATGAAAAGGTAGTCGAAAGAAGATCTTGATACTTGTGCAATAAGTATGAAATATTTTCAATAGTCTCCAATATTTGTGAACTTAGGGTTCTCTTTCGTGTAAATATTCACTTTACACACTCTTAATGGCTTCACATATGTAGAATATTAAAGCTCTGGTCCTTCTACTGTGTGCTCCCCTTTAGTCTCTAGTACATGCACATTTCTTGGATATTCTTCCTCTTGGTCTTCTCCAGCAACATTGTAACATTCCAATATTTCATGAATTATTGCAAAGGCTCTGTGTGCACTACACACAAGTAATAGTTCCATCTAGTATTTTACCATGAAAATATTACTTACGATAACTTGCAAAGTTGCATCTACTAAAGGTGAATCACCTTCAAAACTGAATGTTACCTTGAAATTTCGGGTTAGCTCCTCCCAATATGTTGTCTCTCTGTGTTGCTCTAGTTAGATATACTAGTTCTTGGGAATCATCTCAAGTGTGTGTATAAACTTGTGCATCCATTCCCACTTGGGAACCCGCCCCCAAGCCATAATACACTGCAAAATATGATATGTTGGATATTTTAACCCTTTATATTTCTGTGCAACTTCTTCTCCTTCTATTCCAAATCTAATCTCCAACATCCTTATATACTGTTTCCAATATTCTATTAATTCCTTGTGTGTTTCCCACCATATGGTTGAAATCACTTTCAGTGTGACATCCAAATCTAATAGACTCTATTGATCTGGTATCTGCATTTCAAATCATTTGATAAAAGATTCTATAGGTGTCAGTCCAGTCAACTTCGGTGGATCGCATACCTCCATTCCAATCCATCGCAAAGAGAAAGTAATGAAAACACATCTTATTTTTTATACTTCATGCATTATGTGTTTCCAATGTTCGAATCTTTCTTCCGAACCTTATGCGCAAGAGTTGATGCTTCTCCAACTAAGTACACCATCAGCAGTAGGATTGACATAATCATCCATTTGTGCGGTCATATTATACATGTTATCGATTTATTTTCTTACGGGTTTGTTGGCTCACAGTTGTAAGACCCTAGGTTCAAGTTATCTTAACCAACAAAACCCTTCAAACACCATCCCTTTGAGCATTGTTAGGATATTTAGACACTTAGGAGTTAGTTAAGATCTACTTGGTATATTGTGTCATTAGGTAAAAGTGTGTTTTCTAGTGTGTTTCTTTAGTATGCATTAGTATGCATTTTTAGTTAGGAAATCCGACGGTCACAATATGTTCTTGACGTAGAGTGATATGACGATTCATACTCTCCTCGATCTTAACAGCCATTGATCCATGTCTTAACACCCGATTGGTCCATGATATCTATTTAAAGAGCATGGAGGGTCATTTTTCGATGATCGAATGTGAGAAACTCTCTTGTAAAATCTCTCTATAATCTTTTTCTTTGCATTAATAAACTGCTCCAAGTGACCGCGTTGGTTGGGGTTGTGGATGTTTCCCTGTAGGGGTTTTACCACATGAAAACATCGGTGTGTTGATATTTGATTTGGTTATGTGAGTGGTTACTGAAGGTGTTCTTCCTCTGTTGGAATACCTGTGTTTTCGAACATCGTATCAGAGCCTGTTTGAAGACCCACTCCTGTTGTAAATCGAGATCGTGAAGCCGATTTTCCTCATCTCCATTTTATATAATTTCCATACATTTTTGGGTTGATAATATTGTTCCATTGCGTCTAGAGCACTCATTTCAGTCAGGGACACTTTTCATTTCACTCAAAAAGGTTTTTGTTTTCCCAAGATACGACCATTACAGTCAGATCCAGAGGTATAACGCTTGAATACGCATTTTTTAAAATTTTTGCAGAGTTGTATTTTGGTTTTATTTCGGTTTTGTTTTATTTATTTTCGGGTTGCTACTCTTTTAGATATACGTATTCTCTTTTCCCCATGCCCTGTGTGATCTCGACAAATCAGAAACAGATAGGAAAAGGTGCATCTTCTAAGTAAGCTAACCGATATCTAATCCTTGTTGTCATCGAGAAGCGGAATTTTTTTCTTGTGTGAAAAGAGTTTTTTTTAGCACACTTTCCAAGGCCGTCTTCAACAAAAAAAACAATCCTCCTTATGAACATTACAATATGTTTTTCTAGATCATTTGGTTAAAATTTTCTTTATTAAGTAAGAGGTCTTGAGTTCAAGTCTCTCTTTTGTTACTTTTTTTAAAAAAGTTCATGCTAAAATTGTAAAGTGTATTTCACTTCAAGTATAAAAGTGAATCACTATAAGTAGCTTTAAGATTTTATTTTAGAGTTATTTATTTTGCATGCATCTTTTCTGTTATAAAGTAACTTCATTGTAAAATTGATCCCCACTTCTCTTTATAAAAGTGGGTCACTTCATAAAGCAACTTACACAAACACGTGGTCATTTGGTTACCGATTGTTTCTTTTTTTTAAAAGGGCATAACTCTAACATCGGAAGTCTGTTTTCAGTGCCGTTTTTTTTTAAACCACATAACTTTTCGATCTCTTTCTATCCAGATCATCAATTTTAGTTTTTAAATCCACATTATTTGCATATATGGCTTCTACAAGTATTGTCTTTCTTACCAGCAACAACTACTTTCAATGGAAATCTCATATGGAAGATTTATTAAGTAAAGGTTTGTACCAGATTACCTTGGGAAAGGAAAAAGCACCCACTGATGATGATAAGAAATCCAAGTGGGATAATAGGAATGACGAAGCACATGGACTAATCAGAATTTCCATCTCTCCTGATTTAAGGTACCACCTTCAAGATATTGATGACCCCAAAGAAACTTGGAACATGATTGAATCTGTGTTTGGTAAACTCAATATTATTCGAGCACAACAGTTAGAAAATCAAATACTAACCTTGAGTCCAAATGATTTTTCTTGCCTTGGAGACTATCTATCTAGGTTTAAAACACTTAGAATTTAATGTGAAGAATGTAAGATAAAAATGGAGGAAGAGTGTTGCATCTATCTTATTCTTTCTAAGCTAGGTAGTGCATATTCTGTGTTTTTATCTACCTTTTATGCCATGAGAGAGGCTCTAGGGGAAGAAGCTTATGAAAAACCTAGTCTTGAGTCCTTTTGTGCTTCTTTGATTCGAGAGGAAGATAAGCTTTCACAATTTGGAGTGATCAACACTGCAGGTCCCTCCAAAAAAGCCTTAGTTTCCCTACATAAAGATAAACCCGAGTATCCCAAGAAGCAACATCCTCACTACAACAACAAACAACATAAGGGTCCCAAACCTGCTCAGACAACTTCATCTCCTACTGGTGACAAAGGAGAAAAGTATAAAAGTAAGAATACTAACATACATTGCAACTTTTGTGATAAAGATGGTCATGATGAGTCCAAATGTTTCAAGAAGATGGCAGCTTTAGAAGTAGCGATGAAGAAGCACAACATTAGTATTGATTCTACTACTTCTTCTCACGAACATGCACTTTCTGCTTCTGGTTTCTCCTTCAATTCAAATTCTACTACTACTTCTTCTTATGATGAGTGGCTCATTGATTCAGGAGCATATTATCATATGGCTAAGGATAAAGCCATATTTTCTGCTCTAAATGAATGTAACACCAAGAAAATATTTGTTGGTGAAGATAGATCTCTTAGTGTTGTAGGATCTGGAATAGTTCAAGTAGATAATGGTCATTTCAATGATGTATTATGTGTTCCAAATATTTCTTGTAACCTTCTATTAGCATATCAAAACACTCATTCAGGTGAAGGTAAAACCGTCAAGTTTTCACCTCACCAAGTTGTAATCAAGGATCTAAAAGATCCTAAGCATGTTCTTTCAATTGGAATTGTTGATGATATTACCAGGTTGTACAAGTTTGACAACTTTGGGTCATCAACTTTTTCATCAGTTTTTGTTGCTCATAGCAATGACTTGAGAAAAATTTGGCATGAGCAATTTGGTCATCTAAACTATCGCTCATTGTAGCAACTATGTAATCAACAGATGGTGACTGGTCTTCCTCTTGTTTCATGTAGAGATGGTGTTTGTGCCGACTGTTTTCTTGTCAAACATCATCAAGACAGTTTTGAAAAACATGCATCTTGGCATGCCTCGGGTCCTTTGCAACTTCTTCACTGTGATTTGTGTGGTCCACTTTCTTCTCCTTCTTTTTTTGGGTGCAAGTATTTATTAACTTTCATTGATGAATTTTCCAGACGTACTTCTGTTTACTTCTTAAAACTCAAGAGTAAAGTTTTTGACAAGTTTTTGGCCTACAAGGCCCTTGTAGAAAAGCAATCTGGACATCAAATTCAAAGATTAAGAACAGATAATGGAGGCGAATATTTGAACAATAATTTTACAAGCTACTGCACTACACAGGGAATCTAAATGCAACACATTGTTCCATATACACCACAACAAAATGGTGTTGTTGAGAGAAAGAACCACACATTAAAAGAAATGGCTAATTGTATGATCCAATCTAAGGGATTAAGTCTAAAGTATTGGGCGGAAGCCACCAACTGTGCAAATTACATAGTAAATTGCACTCCCACAAAGGCTCTTAAAAATATAACACCGAAAGAATCTTGGACTAAAATTAAACCAGATGTAAGTCACTTTCACGTATTTGGCAGTATAACATGGGCTCACATTCCTGATGAGAAAAGGAAAGCATTGCAGCCTAAAAGTGAGAAGTGTATATTTGTTGGTTATTCTGAAGATGTCAAAGGTTACAGACTTCTTCAATCACATTATAATGAAATTATTATTAGAAGAGATGTTAAATTTGATGAAAATCTCTTGGCCTGCGAGCCTAATTTGGTGTTTCTGCCTTCTTTGGCTTGTGAGCCTAATTCAGCGGTTGTGCCTTCTTCAGTCTGTGAGCCATATTCGGTGTTTGTGCCTTCTTATGATCTAGTTTCTTCTTCAAATGATGACAGTGAGGATGCAAATCCACCTCTGCCTTCTCACCCTCCTCCAAATGAGTCCTTTGAACCTGAAACAACATCAACTCCACTGCTTCCTAGATGGGTCTGTTCAACACGAAAAGTAGTTGGTGATCTTGTTGGTGATCCTTCAGATTAGCGTCAAAGACGTTCACAGTTCCAGCGAGACTCTTCTCTTTTGGACCAAGTTTCAGAAACTCATGATCTAGAGATATTTGCAGAAACTTCAGGTCATCTAGATTGGGATACAACAATGAATGAAGAGTATTGTTCTTTAATGGAAAATGAAACTTGGGATCTTGTACCTCTTCCAAAAGGAAGAAAACTTGTTAGATTCAAATTGGTATATAGAACTAAGCATGCATTAGATGGAAGTGTTGCAAGACACAAGGCTTGGTTAGTTTCCAAAGGATTTTCCCAAGTTGAAGGAATTGACTATAATGAAACCTTTTCCACTGTAGCAAAAATGAATTCCATCCACCTTATTCTTTCCCTTGCTGCCTCACATAAATGGGAGATCCATCAGATGGATGTTAAATTTGCCTTCTTGCACAGAGATTTTCAAGAAGATATCTACATGGAACAACCTCCTAGCTATGTCCAAAATGACTCTAGCCTTGTTTGTTGCCTCAATAAATATCTTTATGGTCTCAAGAAATCTCCCCGAGATTGGTATGCCAAAATGGATAAATTTCATATTGCCACTAGATTCTCTAGAATCTAGATGTCATTCTAATCCTAATGTCTATACCAAGAAAGTAGGAAGCCATCTCATAATTTGTGTCCTTTATGCCGATGACCTTATCCTTACTGGTAGTGACTCAAAACTTTTAAACCATGTGAAAACCAGCCTTAATAATAAATTTGAAATGTCAGACTTAGGATTTTTTCACTAGTTCCTTGGCCTCCAAGTTTTGCAAACCAATGAAGGAATTTTTCTTTCCCAGTCTAAGTATGCTTGTGACCTTGTTCGTCACTTTCACATGGACGATTGTAAACCAACCCCTTCTCCCTTCTAGTCTGGAATCAAAATTTCTACCACCTATACTTCTCCTGAAGTTTATGCCACCCTATACCGTTAGTTAGTTGGTAGACTCTTATACTTGACTCATACCCATCCTGATCTTTCCTTTGTTGTTGGTCTTGTTTCCTGATATACGAAAACACCCCATGAAAGCCATTGGAAAGAAGCTAAAAGGATACTTCTCTATGTTCGTGGTACATTTCAGCTCAGGATAGATTACATTTCACGGGGGACTCCTTTATTGGTTGGTTTCACTGATTCAGATTGGGTTGGCGACCTTGATGATCGGAAGTCTAGTGTAGGTTATGTTTTTAGCCTTGGTTCAGGACCTGTCACTTGGGCCTGTAAGAAACAACAGGCTATTGCACTTTATTCAGCAGAAGCAGAGTACCAAGCAGTGGTAAATGCAAGTCAGGAAGCCCTATGGCTTTGACTGATCCTTTCAGAGTTTGGATTCCAACACCAGCATCCGACCAGTTGTTGTTGTGACAATCAGATTGCCATTATGCTTGCCAAAGACCTAGTTCAACATCAACGTAGAAAACACATCGAGATACACATGCACTTCATCAGAAAGCTCATTCATGATCAAGTTATTGAAGTGCTCTTTTACCGTACAGAAGATCAAGTTGCAGACATTTTCACAAAGTCTCTTACAGAAGCAACGTTTTCCAAACTTTGATCTATGTTATGAATTCAAGAAGTTGTCATTAAGGGGGGATAGGCTCTAATGCCTCCTTCCTTTTCCTATTGTGTCACTACTGTAAATCCTTCAATCCTATCCCAAGTTGTTCTTAAGGGGGGATGTTAGGATATTTAGACACTTTCTTAAGGGGGGATGTTAGGATATTTAGACACTTAGGAGTTAGATAAGATCTACTTGGTCTATTGTGTCGTTAGGTAAAAGTGTTTTTTCTAGTGTGTTTCTTTAGTATGCATTAGTATGCATTTGTAGTTAGGAAATCCGATGGTCACGATATGTTCCTGACATAGAGCAATCTAACGGTTCATACTCTCCTCGATCTTAATGACCATTGATCTGTGGCTTAACACCTGATTGGTCCATGATCTATATTTAAAGAGCATGGAGGGTCATTTGTCGATGATTGATTGTGAGAAACTCTCTTGTAAAATCTCTCTGTAATCGTTTTCTTTTCATTAATAAAATGCTCCAAGTGGCCACGTTGGTTGGGGCCGTGGATGTTTCCCCGTAGGGGTTTTACCACGTGAAAACATCGATGTGTTGATCTTTGATCTGGTTATGTGAGTGGTTACTAAAGGTGTTCGTCCTTTGTTGGAATACCTGTGTTTTCGAACAAGAATCACCTGCATGCAAGTGAATTCTCACCTGAGGCATCTATTAAGGCTATAGGAACCGAGTTTCTACATTAGTGAGGGAATGGGAGGTGATCATCTTAATCATTCTTTCTTATATGTTCTCTGTGCATTATCTTTTATTTGTTCTTACTTTGTTACTTATTGAATTCGATTATATAGTACCATTCTACTTCAAAGTGCATCATAAACCAATTACTGTAACATTCATAACTATAACCCAGTGATCATGCAGGAAACACATCTAATCCAACATGCATAAAGAGAATGTTCATGATCAATCACATAAAATAAAAGAAGACAGAGTAATTAACGTGGTTCATTCAACTTTGCGCTACGTCCACAATAATTGGCTTCTTTATGATTCTTATTGTAATTGTATCAGGCTTGCGCATTGTGCTTACAACAGATATATCATGATATCTCTCTCTTCATATTTCCTAGCCAATATGTAGTGCAAGCCTTTCTCTCTGCAACTTCTCCCTAACCTTCATAAATATACTATTTCATTCTCAATATACTCTCTCACTCTCCTCACATACATATCAATAATTGAACAGAACCAACAACAGATAGGAACCCCTATCTTCCCAACCCATTACATATTTATACATGAATTCTAGGGTTCAAAACCCTACTTTTCTTATCCCAAAAACCTAATTACATCTTATTCTAACTCATGAAAACTCATGTTGACTCGTTGTTCAAGCTTGATTTTCCTACTTTTACACATGCATGCTTCTTTTTCACTCCCGACAATTGTTCTTCCTTCTTTTGCACATCTTTATGATTTTACACATCTTTCTGCTTTTGGCATGTCGAACAGTTATCCTTCCTTTTCACCCACTTTATCTTCCCACTTTATTCTCTACTTTATTCCCCTGCTTCTATTCTTCTTCTAGGTATGTTCTTACTGCACACACCCGAGCCTGAATTTTCTTTTATTGTGCACTCTTCTCCTTCCTTGTCTTCTTACTTCTTCTACTGTACATATCCTCCATACTTAGGATTTTCATGAAATTTGTATCCAAAATGCATGTCCAACAGGCCCCCAACACTCACCTGTGACACATCTCGAGCCACTCAGGCCTATTGTACACTTCTCCATGCCTCTATGAACTTTTATGAAGCCTCCTTTGTTGTCGCAACATCCTTTGTTATTTATACCTTTGTTCCCAAAATTTCCTCTACACCCTGCTTTGTCAGGGTTGTGAGATTGTCCTATCTTAACCCTATCCGTAAATGTTGAATCTGGTCATAATTTTCCATCAATCCTTTCCTTACTGTGGAATTAATTCCAAATCCTCCGTCAATTTTTTCTTTCGATCTTCAAGTCTATCCCAATCCTCGATGGTCCCTTATATTTATGACTACGCATATCTAGTACATTTCATCGTTTATGTTTTTCTAACTGTCATTTTTGTGCTTTACTTCCCTTAACGGTTCATGTCTCCCACTTGAATTTTGCGTGCACTTAACTAACTCTGCATTGTTTCTATTATCTATTTGATACACCCTTTGTTTGCATGATACTTCTTCTTGTTTACCTTTTTATTTCTCTTCTTTCCCCTTTTTATTTTTTTTCTTCCTTTACCTTTTTTTTTATGTATTTTACCTTCCTACTATATTATAACTACTATGATACATGTGTTCTTTCACAATTCAAATTAATGCATAGGCGCTTGGTTGTCTCTATAAATTTTCAGCCGACTCACATTCACCATTCCTCCCAGAGATTCTCCATTCAAGGTTTCCAACTATGCAACACCTGCCTCCGTCACATGTTGAATAACATAAGTTCCTAACCAATGCATGCAAAACTTCCTCGAATGATGCATAAATTCACTATCATAGAGTAATACTAAGTCTCCTGCTTGGAATTTTTTCTATTTAATATGTCTATCATTCCATGTCATCTCTCTTGCCTTTTGAACTTGCTGATGGAACCATGCAAAAAAATGATCTTCCTCAAGTTATACTAACTATGAAAATATCTCCTCTACTGCTCTAGAGTATGAAAGATCAATAATCACTACAACGCGCAGGCTAGGTAGAATAAACTCCACTGGCACCATTTCTTCTTTCCCATAGACCAACATAAAAGGTGTATTCCCTATCAACTTCTTTCTAGTAGTCTTGTATGTCCACAAAACTGAAGGAAACCTTAAGTACCAATCATCTCTCCCTTTGTTGCAAATCTTTGTCAAAGCATTCTCCAAAATTTTATTAAAATCTTCTATTGTCCCATTATCTTGAGGGTGATATGGCATACCCTTCTGGTGATGACTTTGAAATTCCTCTATCAATGTTGAAATTGTCTTATTTAGGAAGTGTGTTCCGTGATCACTGATTAATATGTGCGGGCATTTGAATCACGTAACTACAATATCAAATAGAAACCACACAACAGTCTCCATGGTGTAGTATGTGACTGGTGTTGCTTTTGCCCATCTGGTCAAATCCTTTGTCGTGGTGATTATGTACCTCTCCCTTGATCTTCTTGTTAGTGGGTTTGTTGGTCCCACAAATTATATTTCCCATTTATCAAACATTGGTAATGTAACCTATGGATGTAAAGGTATTCCATCCCTCTTGGATGGCTTTCCCACCCTTTTGTATACATTGCATTCCTGATAGTATTCTTTAGCATCCTTACGAAGTGTGGGCCACCAAAGCTCTATGCACAAGAACTTATTCACAAATGATTTACCTACGTAGTGTCCTCCTACAATCCATTTGTATGTTTTTGTGAGTATCATAGGCCTTTCATGCTCCAACACACATCGTCTCAATATTCCTTCTACACCTAACTTGTATAAGTTCCCTGCAATGAGATGATAGTATGTTTCTTTAACCACTAATTGTTTCTTCTACGTAACTATCATGTCTGACGGGGCCATCCCTGTACTTAGGAACTTTATGATCTCTGGGAAGTAGTCAACCACCATATTAACTGCAAATAAGTGTGCATCTAACAAGTTGTCATCTATATTCCATGCATCTTCTTCTGATAGTTTATGCAATAAGTGATCAGGTTCTTCATTCAAATTTCATGGTTTCACAACAACCTCAAAATCATATCCATGAAACATCAGTAACCACCTGCATATTCTCCCCCCCAACACTAGCTTGTTCACTAAGTATTTTAGTCCAAAATGGTTTGTGTACATCTTTAAGTCAAAACCCAATAAATAATTTATAAACTTTTGTAGAACATATACCATTGTCAATCCTTCCCTTTTATGGTAGTATAATTCTTCTTTTCTATGGACATCTTCCTACATGCAAAAGCAATTGGGTGATCTGTGTATCCTTCCCCTGGTTGAGATAACACTATGCCCAAAGATATGGATGAAACATCTACATGCACATGGAATTCCTTGTTCCAATCAGGAAATATCAAAATCAACATGGTTACTAATTTATGTTTTAAGATGTCTAAATCCTTTTGAAAGTCCTCATTCCATTGAAACTATGCTTCCTTCTTCAGCAAATTCTCTGTAGGTGTTGTAATCTACACATAACCTTTGATAAAATTCATGTAATATCCTTTGTGACCCATAGTTTCCCTCATTTTCCTGACTGTTGTAGGTAGTTTTAAATCCAAAATTATTGCAATCTTGGTAGGGTCTACTTATAGGCCCTTATTGCAATCCACATGCCCCAACAAAATTCCAAAATGTGCGCAAAAAATACACTTCTTCAAATTCATTGAAATCTGACATTGTCTACACTATCCAATATTAATTGAGTACTTCTATGTGATCCTTCAGTAGACTAAACACAGTCCAATCATCTAAGTACACTTCAAGGAACTTATTAATAAATTCCATAAAATTTGCAACCACAACTCTTGAAAAAACCGCAGGTGCATTCTTCATTCCAAAGGTCATCACTGTGTACTAATAACTTCCCCACTTTGTTGCAAAAGTAGTTGTATACACATCTCCCTATGAAATTTTGATTTGATGATACCTTGAGAATCCATCTATGAAATAATAAGCCTCTTTCCCTCCAACATTCTCTAGTACCTCATTTGTGAACAGTGTTGGAAATGGATCATGAAAACATACATCATTAAGCTTCCTCGGATCTATGCATATCATGATTCCTCTTTTTTTTTAATCTTGTACCACCATTGGACTTATCCACTCTGATTCCACCACTGGTTCAATGATCCATGCATCCAACATCTTGTCTATTTTTTCTTTCACCTTCTCTTTGCACTTTGGATTTAAAATGTAGGTTCTATGTCGCATTGGTTTAGAACCTGGTTTCAAAGGGATCTCCATCTCGCCTAATTCCTGAGCTATCCCCTTCATTTCTAAGAATGTATTTGGGAATAGATCATAATACTCATGCAATAAATATGCAATCTTCTCCACAGTTTCATCACTCCAATAATATCCTATCTGTGAAAACTTTGGATTCCTTGTCATCCTAATGTTTGCTTTCCACATATTTATTAGTTGTGTATTCACAGAAGATTCAAGATCCAACCCTTCTACTACACTTTCCCCATTAGTTTTGTGTACTTTCACATTTCTGGGATCTTCTTCATCATGTTCTTCCTTTGCGACAATGTAACACTCTAGTAATTCATGAACAATCATAGAAGATATGTGTGTACTGCACACTGGTACCATCTCCATCGGCCCTTATTCTAAGAATATCTTGGTTCTCATAACCTATAATGTTTCATATATTAGTGTATATTTGTTTTCCAAGGTAAAATTTACCTTGAAACTTTGAACCAGCTCATCCCATCTTGTTTTATCTCTGTGCATTTCCATCTCTAGATACCAGTTCTTCGGAATTGTATACAGTGTATGTATAAATATGTGCATCCATTCCTTCTTCAGTATTGAACTCCATATGGTTCTTCACTGCTCAAAATGACATGTTGGGTCCTTTATTCATGTATACTTCTGCACAATATTCTCTAACTTGGTACCAAATCTTGTTGATTAAGGTTGGTTGTCATTGATGTCAACCCTTGAAGAAAGCCCCATAGCACAAAGGTTTGGGTAATGGACCCAATATTTTTTTATGTAAATATGACTCATTATTTTTTTTTCATGGTTAATAAGAAGTAAATATGGATGAAATCCAAAGTGGTCCCCTTATGGTGAAATCCATCACGGGAAGATGCTTTGTCGAGTAAGAGAACCCATGCTTAATTGCGAAATAATGAGATGAAATACAGTGTATTTTTTAGACAAACTATCCTAGATGGATAGTGCTTTTCATGCCATTTCTAGTGGTATGTGGAACGTAACATAACTCCTCACGGTTAGAGAGTTATGGCCATGAGAATTTGGAGACCTCAGGTTTGGGTAATGGACCCAAGTTTGTTTGATGGGTAATGGTATGAGTTATGATATATTTTCAGATAATACTATTCTATATGGATAGTACATTTCAT
>CBVK0102150756.1:0-12997 GCA_900067695.1 Picea abies
AGTTTTTTCTTCAGCTGAAGGTGTTCCTTCCAACGAGCTATCTCCTTTTTCTATTTCCGACCCTGAGTTCTTGGAGGCCCTTTTGCTGACTTCTTCCTTGTGGTTATCATCCTTTGGGCTTTTCTTGGTCACTATACTGTGTAGCAGGACGTCGTTTATCTCTTGATGTTCCTGTTGTGCTTTCTTCAATTTTTCATTGTCTACTTTGAAAATCTGTAGTTCAACAATCAAGTTCCTCATTGTTTCTAACACTTCCATGGGTGAGATTCTATCATTGTTCTGTCTTGGATCTCCAGGGGGTCCCTGCTGCGTTTTTTCTCCCATCCTGATTTCTGCATTGTCCTGAGTTGCCATAATTAACACAAAACAGAAATAGCTTTATGTTTGTAACCATAAGATTCTTATTAGATTTACATAAATCAGAATATATATACTAAGAAGCTATTGTGGCCCTGTTCAGGTCTAGTGTTGTAACCTTTTTTCTCTGATACCATATGTAATGTACCTCAAAATTTACATAAAAAAAATAAAAATTAATTGGGTACTTTGAGTTGATTCTGTATATTTAAAGTTTCAGTCATTCGTCAACCATAATGTACAACAGCCTTATTGCCTTTTACTTCTCTATCCTATTTTAACATATTGTTGCCTCTTCCTATTTCGGTATTGAGTTATATACAAACATAGGTACATAGCTAGGGATATCTTGTTTCATTGCAACTTGGTATTATCCACCGTTTTCGTTTCCAAAACCTACTTTATGATAAGGAGATGTAACTACTTAGAACCACCATCATATTAATGCAATGGTCGTAGATGTAAGGCTTTATATCATTCTTTTTGATATTTATATTATTATAGGGTCTACAAGAAGAGGTTAACATTATTCATAATACTTTTAAACAGACACTGTTGGTATAAAATTAGACACTAATTTGCATCATGAAATAAAGCGCACAGAGAATAAACTTGGTAAGGTTAGGTTACCATCGTGCCATTAGGAAAATTCTAGTGCCTAATGATATTAAACTATCCACTTCATATGGTTAATGCGATGGTGGTTAGGTTTAATACATAACCAGTATCGTAAGACTAAACAATAACCCTACATAGGCTACCCAGTGTACCTTGTCATTAATATTCAGAGAAATGATAGAGGTCGGAACCATCTTGCCTTAAAGGCCTGTCTACAACATTTAAGGTGACCTGATATGAGTCTTTTTGGTTCAGTACTCAGCCTGCGTGCCCCAATGCAATGTCGACAACTTGCCATGTTCACATGGCCCAAGTACGAATACCCCATCCCCATTACTCCATGCGAAAGGTCATCCTAGCGCTTTCACTTTCATTCTGGTTTTTGGTTTGGTGAAGGAGGAAGAAACGTTTTAGAGCATTTTCCATTTGGCTTTAGCATCGTGGTCCTGAGTTTGTGATTCGGCCCCTGTGCTAGATGGGTGGAAATCTTGGAAGGAACTTCTCGACGGGGCAACTCTGTGTGGGGTAATTTTTCCCTTGACTGTTCTTTTGTTTATGCATTCGGATCTTTCTGTCTCATTGAGTAGGTCTCTGCATGCTCCTATGTTTTCCCAGCCAGTTCCTTGGTAGAATTATCGTTTTACTTCAAGGTTTCTGTAAAAAAGGGGTAGGTCTTTTCACAGTCTATCCCATTTCTCTGTACTATCCTTCCTATCAAAGCCAAGCAAATCCCCTTTTGTGGTGGAACTTATCACGATGTCTGATATAAATGTGCATTTGGGATATTCTATTTTTGATGGAACTGTTGTTATTGGGCCTATTTTCCTCCATCGGTTAGTCTCTTATATGATAGAGTGTTGTGTCCGGGTTTCCCTTACTTGGGTGCGTAACAGACCTTTCGGCACAGGTTTTCTCTTGAAAATTTTTGTGTTTAAAAAAGTGTTCGCTGGTGTTATTATATCGATTAGAAGCAACGTTCTAATGGTCGGAGGAAGTTTAATCTGTTCTGTTTATGTTTGAAATGTCACATTGATTTTATATTTACCCTTACTTTATGATCGTTATGTGCATATCATTTCTGCAATGTTTCTTTGGATTAAAACTAGTATTCATCGCTAATGATGGGCCCCTTTGATCTGCGACGATACCCATCAGGGGGACACAAACTCCTCTTCCCTTTTTGGTCTGGGAGGCACATGGTTTAGTGCAATGGAAAAGGTTTTGAAACCCTCCACTACAGTTAAGTCTTTCACCGACCCCTTTCTAATTATGTTTCTGTTCCTTAATTTAATCATATTATTCCTGTTGGATATATTTTAATTGTTTCACATTACTTTATGCAGGTGCGATCACGTCGAAGCGTGGACACGCCCTCTTTACTCCTTCAAGAGGTATTCGGGTTCCAAAAGAGTGCCCTTTCGTCTAAGTCATTTCAAGTTTATATGCACCGATGGTCAAGGCTATGTCTTGTTCCTAATACTTTGAAGATATTCCGTTTCCCAGTTTTGTATTAGTTGTTTTAAGGGTACACCCTAATTTGTATTAATGAATGGTACTTAGAAAGTATGCCAAGCTTGCACCTGGTTGGATTTGTGATATCTAGACAGTCATTCCCTTTAAATAATATGAACATTATGTATTGAGTTTATTTGTTGTGGATATAAATGAAGTAACTGGTTCAGAACTGACACTTTCTGTGTTTAACATCCTCCTCTATATTTCCGAAAACTGGTTTTTTTCAATACAAAGTTGAATTCATTTCTTGAATTATTCTAGTTAATTTCCCAGAATTCATATTATTATTAATTACACCATCATCCCGATATGATTTAACTATGCACGGTATTATACCTAAAACTAGCACAATAATAGTGCATTTAAGGGGGTTTGTTTTCCACTGGCATTGTGAGATTGCATTCATGACTTCTAGGTTTTTGTTTAAGTTTGTGCATCTATTTCTGATATAAAAGTAGTAATGGTAGGAGTTTAACCTGAGTCGCATTTTTCCCCATTTGTGATTTAACTCATGAACCAGTTGCGTAAATGTCTTCATGGGAATCCCATGCCTATGGGACTCCATCCAGATTTTGGGTTTTAATGTCTTAGCTGGAAATAATGCAGGAACATACTCTTATCTGATTGAGGTTATGATAGGTCGAGACTTTCAAAATTCGTAATTATTTTTCTCTCATATGATTACTTTACTCGTTTATACCATATATCTTGTCTTGTCCTGAATTAGAATATTTCCTTGTAGCTACGCTATGCAATTAATACTTACCTTTTGTTCCTACTTTATCCATTAATCAAGCATTCTATCGATCTTCTCACCAAAATAAAATAGCTTTGTTTCTACGACAACACTACTAAAACCATACTAAATTACCTATACTCCAATTTTTCTGTAATGGGGTCTGTGGAGTTTGCTGGATTTACCTATACTCCAATTTTTCTGTAATGGGGTCTGTGGAGTTTGCTGGATTATTTTCCTACGAATGTATATATATATATATAGTACCTGACTTTGTTATAGATGGTTCACTTCAGCGTCATTGTATCGTTTATATAGAATACCTATTATATAATGTATCTTTGTTCATAATATACATGTACAAGTCTATATGCATATCGAATATAATCTCAGTGTTGCAGGGTGTATTTACTTAGAGTTTGAACTTGTATATTCACTAGTGGAGATTCACTGTATACTCTAGTCATCTACAGGAAATATAATTCGCCAGAGATGTTGGTACGCTTGGCTTCAATCATACTATGCAAACAATTTAATTTTCTTTTGTTCAACAAAATTAATTGAGAAGATAGATGTAGACTGTAGTCAATGAACAACCTTTGTCTAGGTTAATGAATACATGCTAAATTTAAGGATTTCACTATATCCGTAACCAATTCACCCCACAGAGACAGAATATTGAAATTCAGACACAGTAAATAACTTACAACAATTATACGATCATTAAAACAGATAATAGGAACCATTTCAATACTGATTTAACATGTACAGTACCACAGATATAAAATCATTCAGACAGATAAGGGTTAGAGTAGCATATCTGAACTCAACTCGTGGGAAGACAAAGGGAACAGTCACATTCCTCCCAACCATAGAACTGATCAGCCAAGATCACTTGCACGGTTCACCCCCTAGCCTGACCATCAGTCCATGGGGGAAAACTTGGAAATCTCTCCTCAACAATGTCCTTCAAACCAGTAGTCCCCTCTTACCTCACACTCATTCAGTGTTCATAACAACAAGGAATAAAAAATCAATAGTTTTCCTTTTCCAGCATACTTGGCAGCATCCTACCTCCTCACATATGCTTATTTATCAATTTGCCTAGGTCTTTTTCCCTCCTTTGGGAATTTTCGCAGCTTTCTAAATCACTGATTTTCAGGGGCTGCCAATGGCCAATTCACTGATTTTCCACTTGTAAAAATCAGCCTAGAGGTAGTTCCAACATGTTCCCTCTCATGGAGTCATGGTTACCTAAATTTAACATGGTTGTCCCCTTTGTCCCCTGAAATAAATATAAAATATTATGTTTTCCTATAAGTGTCATAGTCAAATAGTTAGTTGGGACAAATCAGATCTCTGCCCAACAGTCATAATCATTTATTACAATTATAAAATTCGAAATTTGGAATTGCCATAAATGGCAAAATTTTTCCAATTTTGTATTTACTGAAAACGAAATAACTTTCCAGCAAATTTAAATTCTAAAAATATTTTTATTATTTTTTTTTCGGGGGATGTCACACAAGGCCTTCCATAAATTCGAGGTGAATTTTGTATCACTATCTAAAATTATAGTCTTGCGTAAACCATGCATCCTAAAGATTTCCTTCATGAAAATTTATGCAATGTTTATAACTTTATGAGTTGATTTCACTGGAATGAAGTGTGCAACTTTAGTGAGTTTCTTTATTACTTCCATTATAGAGTCATTTACTTTCTATGTTGTAGGAAGTCCTGTAATAAAATCCATTCTTGTCAATTCCCATTTCCACTCGGGAATGACTATTGGTTGGAATAGTCCAGTTGGGTGAAGGTGCTAAATTTTAACTTCTTGTCACTCAAGGCACCTAGCAAGATATTAAATGACGTTAGTTTTCATTTCGAGCCAGAAATACTCTTTTTTTCAGAGTTGTTATATTCTTTTGGTAACCTAGGTGACCTGAATAAGGTTTCTTATGTACTTGAGCTAATATTAAATTATTCAAATATGTGTTATTTGGAACATAAATTCTATCTTTATGGTGCACTAAATCATCATGATTGCATCTGAGTTTTGATTCTTCCTCAAGTGATTTATTATTATCTAATTTTTGGTGTAACTTCTTATAAATTTCATCATTTTTTGTTGTTGATTTAATTTTTTGTTTTAAATGAGTTTGCATGTTACAACTGAAAATTTCATTTAGTTTTTTGTTCTGCATGTGCTAATTTATTTTATGTGTCTTATCTCAAAATCATATTCACTTAGGAAACATAAGCATCTTGTCTGTCATGCATTCGATTTTTGTTGATCGAAAACTACTTAAGGATTAAATGATTTGTTTTCAACCAAAATCTTCTACCCAACAAGTAGTGTAACCACATTTTAAAGCATGTACAATAGTAGTTAGTTCTAGGTCATGCATTGCATAATTATTTCATGAGGTTTCATCTTTCTTGATTCAAAGGAAATTACATGATCATATTGTAACAATACTCATCATAATACCTCTAATGAAGCATCAATAGAGACCACAAAATCTTTATGGGGGTCTCTTGTCTTCAAGATAGGTGTCTTTGTTAATATTTTTTTTATCTTTTCAAAACTCTCTTGACATTTCTCTATCTATTTAAATCCGATTCATTTCTTTTGCAAAGAAGTTATTGGATAAGAAAGTTTATAAAACCCTTTTATGAATCTATGGTAATATTCTTTGATTCCCATGAAAGATCGGACATCCAACACATCCTTTGGAATTGGAAAATATAGGATGGCATTGACATTTTCTGAGTCAACTGAGATCCCTTCACCTGAAATTACATGTCCCAAATACTATACTTTATCTTGATAAAATTTACACTTGCTAAAATTTGCATACAATTGGTTCTCTCTAAGTATTTGCAAAACCATTCTTAAGTGTTCATCATGTTTCTCTTTGGTTTTTGAATAAATCAATATATAATATATGAACATAATTACGAACTTGTCTAGATTTTTTCTCAATTGTTGTTCATTAATCACACAAATGTAGCAGGTGAGTTTGCTAAAACAAAAGGTACCACTACAAATTCATAGTTTCCATATCTAGTTTGGAAATAAGTACGTGTATACCCCCCTCTTTAATTCTAACATGATGGCATCCTCATCGTAAATATATCTTAGAGAAAATCTTAGCTTCTCTAACTTGATAAAACAAGTCATTAATGCAGGGTAAAGGATACGTGTTTTTAATTGTCATTTTGTTAAGTTGCTTGTAATCAATACATAATTTGAAGGTTCCATCTTTATTTTTTACAAATGAGATTGGTGCTCCCCACAGAGACACACTAGGTCTCATATACTATTTATCTAAGAGTTCTTGAAGCTACATATTAAGTTTATTCATCTCTAGAGTACTCATTCGGTAAGGTGATCTAGATACTAGTGCATATCTGGGTACCAAATCTATGGTAAAATCTATGTCTTGCCTAGGAGGTAATTACGACATTTCCTCTAGAAATGCATCGTGAAACTCTTTCAGTATAGAGTACTTAGTTAATAAATTTGCATTTATTTCTTCACTACTTTATGATATTTGCACGACATAAATCTCACAACCTTTTCTTGCATTCATTTTTAACTATAAAGTGAAGATATGTCTTATCGACACACCCTGTGGTATTCCTTTTACTGTTTTAATTTATCCAAAATCATCTGAATAGTGAAAAGTCTTGTCATGAAAGTTTAAAATAGTTGAATGTTTTTCCAACCAATTCATTCCATGGATCATAAGATCCTAATGGTAAAATATTTAGATTTAATTTGGTTTCCATACCATCAATGTTTACCGCACAATCTTTTACCAACTCAACAACTTTTATTTTTGTTCTTGTAGCTAACTGAGTTAGCCAAGATTTCTTATGTTTAATTTTATCTAGTGTATATTTTTATACCACTGTAGGTGAAATATAACTTAGAATTTCACTAGGCTCTATTAAAATGGATACAAGTTTCTGATTTAACATACCTTCTATCTCCACCATGGAGGATTAATGATTATCCTGTCAATTTTCAAGGGAAGCATTGATTTTTGTTTTTGTTTAAAGGGCCGTTTTTCTACAGGTGATGATCTTTATAGCCCACACACTGAAGAGGCAGCCTAAATGTATCACTAACGATCTTATTCTCCAAATTTGTAGGTTTACTACTATTCTGAACTAATACACTTTGTTGTCCCATAAATATGTTTCTCCTAACTGGTGCACTATGTACTAATACACTTTGTTGTCCCATAAATATCTTTCTCGTAACTGGTGCACTATGTGACGATTGTCGAGGATGCTTAAAATTTTTATTATTAATATCAAACTCGTCCTTATGTTTATGATGTCAATTTTTTATATTTTCATATCTCTGTTTAAATTGAGAAAAGCATAGTTTAGCATGCCTTATTACTTCATCCAGTGTATTTGGATTAAGAAATTAAATTTTTTCTTTATATGCTCCAGGAAAACAACTCATGAACCATTAAACATTTTCCTTTTCCTCCCTCGAGTAAGGTACATATCTCATCAAGTTCATAAATTTAGTGAAAAATTCCTCAATAGACATATGTCCCACCATAAGTTCATGGAATGTTTTGGCCTTTTCATCATAGTATCTTTCTGTTAAATATTTTTGTTTAAAATATTTTTTTAATATTTTCTAGTTCAGTTCTTTGCTCCTAATCTCGTTAACCATTTTTGTCTCGTCTCACCAAATGACACCTTTTCCATTCAGTTGATACACAACTACTCTAGTCCTCAAATTTATGGGATTATTGTAGATTTGGAAATATTTACTCATGCTCAGAAGCTAAGATTTTTCTCCTTCTTCAAACTCACCATCAAAACAAGGTGGTTTGATTTTCTTAAACTCTTCGAGTAATTCTTCCTCATGGAATTTCTTTTTTTTAGTTTTAGCTACAATTTTCTACAAAGTGTTTCTATTAGAGTTATCCTCTCTACTTTCTTTAATTAATAACTATGTTTTATCATTTTTTCTTGATAATATTTACACTTTTGTGCCTCTCCATTGGAAAGTTATCTCTTCTTGTTATTTACTAGCCTGTTATTTACACTTTTGTGCCTCTTTATTGGAAAGTTATCTCTGTATTTCTTCTTTTATACTACACATGGTTTCCAAAAATCCTATAGAGTTATATTGAGGTTTCTCACTGTTTAGTTCCACATAAATCGGTGGTCCATTTTTGTTGATCTACCAGGTTCTTCACCCTTGATACTTTTTTATTTTCTTTAGGTGCAAAACACAATGACATCAATTCTTTTGCTTATAGTAGATTTCTATATGTAATTTTATATAAACTTTATGTTCATTCTGATCCCATAAGGTCATAGTGTTAAACCGTGTTTTGATACCATTTATAATGTCTCCTATAACCAAAATAAATTTTAAATTAAAATAATTTTTATAATCGTATACATGTATTGTTATTCTTAATATATGGTTGATTAAATGTTTGACACATGAGATTGCTTGACATTTTGATCTAGTTTTCATTGTAATGACATAACATGTTAAAGACTCAATGGCTCTTAATACCATATATCAAGGCTTAACATCACACTGATATTCACCTTTACATGAGTCCTCTTTCTATTGCAGGTAATGCAAAGTACTTTACTAGTCATTATGTTATGAAACAACTTATTAAATACACCTTGTAAATGTTTCTCTTCTTCGCGAGGATAAATTATGGTTCTAAGGTTTGGAAAGACTCTTATTGCTTATGGTAAACTTTTCTTCTATACTTAAATTGAATTTATATGCATATCATGGTTCATAACTATTATATGTCTTGCAACATTAGACTAGTAGCCATAGATTGGTTATTAGTCCCTACCCTTTGAGCTGCAAGGACTCATTAGTAATCGATTTTTCATGGTTGCATTAGTATGGCACGAAAACCAAACAATTTAACCAAAGTTTTAATAGAATCATGCAAATTTTGAAGTGGCATTTGGTTTTTAGGCTAAAGTTTTAATTTGGAGGCCTTATTTGGCCTCTTCCCGAGGCACACCCTTACGATATATTACCTTAAAATCCTTTCAAGTGCATATTTGATCAGTAATGTTGCCTAATTCAAGTAATGCTAGAACTAAGTCGAGAATTACTTCTTAGCATTAAATGTTAAATTTTTCTTCCAATCTTACACATTGGAATGCCCTTAGCTACCTTATCTACATGTTGTGTCTAGTGGTTGTCTGCATGTTGTGTCTGGTGGTTGTTTGCATGCTACCCATGTGTCTGGTTGTTCAGTATCACATTTTGGTGCAGAGACTATATCAACTTGGTGGTCGAAATTTTGATGTTGCAGGAACAGGTCCTCTTGGTTGCATTCCTTATCAACTGTCCAATGATGGGAGTGTTGCATTCCTTATCAGTTGTCCAGTGTAGGATTGTTGATGGCTAATGCATTGCTGTAACAAAAACAAATCATGCAGCAACAAATCAAATTCTTGTTAGCGGTGGGAGTGTTGATGGCAAATTCATTACTGCAAAAAATCAAATTCTTGTTAGTTATAACAGGTACCTCAAAGATCTCATTATTAATTTAAACTCAAATACTTCTTTTGCTACTTATGTTTATACTAATAGTTACGATGTGGCCATAGAAGTCATACAAAACTGCCAGCAATTCGGTGAGCATTCATTTTCATTTTCATTAGTAGATTGAAATTTGAAGTGCATTATGTGATCAACATACGAGTGACCATGAAAATATTGATATTGCAGGCATGATTAATGTTAACACTGCTTGTTATGGAATTGGTCAAAGATTCAAGGAAACAATTATATGCATACCACATGCGCCTAGAATGGAAGAGAGGGAGCATTCTTTTTCGAGTCTGCGGGAATACAATAACGCATTTGGTGCAAAGACTATATCAACTTGGTGGTCGAAAGTTTGTTGTTGCAGGAATAGGTCCTCTTGGTTGCATTCCTTATTAGATGTCCAGTGGTGGGAGTGTTGATGGCGAATGCATTGCTGCAACAAATAAAATTCTTATTAGCGGTGGGAGTGTTGATGGCAAATGCACTGTTGCAACAAATCAAATTATTGTTAGTTATAACAGGCACGTGAAAGATCTCATTGTTAATTTAAACTCAAATAGATTGCATTGTTAATTTAAACTCAAATACTTCTATCGCTACTTATGTTTATACAAATAGTTATGATGTGGTCGTCGAAGTCATACAAAACTACCAACAATTCGGTGAGCATTCATTTTCATTTTCGTTAGTTGCTTGAAATTTGAAATGCATTATGTGATCAACATATGAGTGACCATGAAAATACTGATATTGCAGGCATGATTAATGTTAACACTACTTTGTAGGCATGATTAATGTTAACACTGCTTGTTGTGGAATTGGCGGAAGATTCAAGGGAATAATTACATGCATACCACATGCGCCTTATTGTGGGGAAGATCGACACAAGTATATATTCTTCGATGCATATCTACCAAAATTACTTTATATTTGTCATTCTTTTCTTTCTGCCATTGAAACTCACTACTCGAACCTAAAAATAAAAGTGGTGTCTTCTGTTGTGTTGTGCAGAGTCTCCATATACTGCAGCCAAAGAAGAAAATACTAAGGCTCAACAAAATAAATTGTCATCATCATCTCTCCAAAAGGACTAAGCTCGAATTCTCCTCCATAATCCCATCCTTTGCCATGAAAATATCTTGGTTATTTTTCAAAACAATTTATTAAGCAATTTGATATTATAGAAATTTAGTGTAAATATGAAGCACCTAGAAACATGTTTTTTTTTCATTGGGAATCCCTTACCTGTAAACCAATATTGCATTTTTCCTATCTTCACAGATAAGCGAAGTGCTTTGTCCGGTAGGTGCATTTTATTGCATGATTGTCTGGTAGATACTTTTTACTGCAACGAGATTTAAATGCCCACATGCATGGGGTTCTATCTCGTCCATCCAATTTTAGCTGAGAACCTAGGGCTTGGAACTTTTTCATTTGGAACTTGCGTTGCATTCAATGGATTACCAGCTCTCCATGTGTCCTCTCAAATAAAATGTGTTGAGGTTTTGTGATGTGCAAAGAACACTTGTTGATTTCTATTGCCCGTGTTGAGGTTTTGTGATGTGCAAAGAACACTTGTTGATTTCTATTGCCCCTCTACCATCCCATTAACTGATCCAACAACAAGTGTACTCATGTGCTTTGGGTTCTCCTAATAAAATATATTTATCTCTCCACCTTTTACATTTTTGGGTGTCAACAAGTGTACTCATGTGCTTTGGGTTCTGCTAATAAAATGAATTTCTCTCCAAATTTTACTATTTTGGGCGTCAAGATGCTTTCTGGGGGCCAGTATCTGAAAGGAGGGCGAGTCTATTGCTCGATACGATGCCCATTCAAGACATTTCCCTTACGTATATTGTTGTCGGGTGAACAGATTAATTCAGGATTCTTGGTTCAGTGTTGTAGGAAATCAAGGTCAGGTTTCTCTAAGAGCGCATCATATTTTTTGGAGGTCATGCCCACCCTGGTTCGAGTTGCAAAGAGATAAGTACAATGGCCCAATAAACTCTCATTTTTATTAGGCCTTCTGATGCTTGCCAACTTATTCTTTCATGGATGTGGTGGGAATTAGAAGTGTTTGTTCCATTCCATGTGGACCTCGACAATTGGAATCTAAGTTTTCTACACACCACCTTACTATTTCTGGACACTGGAAGACTTTTGGATGTTCAACTACTTAAAAGAGGCCATAATTACAAATATTACTTTGTACCTTTGGTCCAGACAACAAGTCTCGATAACTCCTCAAGGTGTAGGATTTAGAACACTCACGGTTAATCATTCTAGGTAAACGAAAGATCTGGAAGAGGTAAGCATGCATGATAAAATCATTGCAATATCTAAGACAGGAGTATTACTCAATCTGCAAGTAAATCTTGAGAGAATTATGTTGTTGTCGAAGAGATTTGTATGCAAATTTTGTTCTCTTCTAAAGCTTGAACAAGATTAAGAACGAAATCGATCATGGTTTGGTCCATATTACCAACTTAATAATTTCAGATATCAAACATTTTGACATCGCAATTGCATGAATCTTTAGTTTGAATAAGGGAAAAACGATTTATGAGAGGTTTATGACTTCAAAATTAAATTGCTCTCCTCTCGTCTAAAACCAGAACACCAAGGATATTCTGGTGAATGTTGAGAATGTGATTACCTGCAGCATCAAAACCCCAAACAATTCTGAGTACAACACGCTCTTGGGAATTCTCATCAACAAAATCCAAAAATTTAAAAATAACAGTAGCCCAAAAATAGGTCTAATAACAAAATCCAAAAATTTAAAAATAACAGTAGCCCAAAAATAGGTCTAATTCAAAGGATAAATTATTCAAGAACAACTACACCAAAGTGGAATAACGACATCAATCCAATGTAGACGGAAGTCAATCTCAATCTATCAGTAGAGGTAAAAAATCTCGCTATCTCGAAGTAAACTCGGGAACCCATCACTACAAGCAAAAGGTAACTGGAGAATTAGTCCCTATAGCTACATAACTCGTTAAACAATACCTACAAATTAGTCCCTACAGCTACATAACTAGTTAAACAATCCCTATTCCACAAGGCAGAACGAAAAAACAACCCTGAGATTCAGATCATGGCACAATTATTTTCTGAGGATTTATAAAGTAAACCTTCAATATATATGCCAAGCCTAAGGGTTTACAATCATATGAAGGCTTTGTGGT
>CBVK0102150790.1:0-14202 GCA_900067695.1 Picea abies
AAAAAGGTGAATTTTTTTTTTCAAAGGTACGTTGCATTTTTTTTTAAATTTCGTCTTTAAAATCCATATATATATATATATATATATATATATATATACGGGGGCTTTCTATAAATTTCGTCTTTAAAATCTATATGTGTGTATGTGGAGGATTTCTATAAATTCTAGATTTAAAGTCACATTATTCTTATTTTTAAAAGTGGGATAAAAACAATTTTATAATTATGATTAGCTCTCTTTTGGTTAAGCTATATAGAATTATTTTAGAAACTAAAATTAGTGCACGGTTAGAAAGCTACATAAAAGATCCAAAGGCTAGGCAGAATTTAGAAGTTAGCATTCAACTCTAGACCACCTTGTTATGCTTATGATCATTGCAAAGGAGTGTCATAATAAGAAAAACAATCGCCTATGTTGTTTCATTGACTTTAGAAAATCTTTTGACATAATGTTGATGACTAACCTTTGGAATATGTTAGAGGAGCTAACAATTATTTTCGAGCTTAGAGCTATTGCGATAAGGTTGGATGAGAACATTCTTGCCAAGTATAGTCCAGTTGGAAGAAATTAATTGTAATATACGAATTAAGCAAGGTTGTCCCCCGTCTCCTTCCCTTTTGGCATATACATTGAAAATTTAGACAAATTTTTTGGAAGAAGAAAGTTGTTTTGGCTTAACCACTAGCTGATATAGTCATCGTCCTCCTTCTTTACATTAATGATATTGTTCTTTTGGCAATGACTCTCTATGATCTCGACAAAAAACTAAAAATTATCAAGGGTTTTTGCTTTAGTACATGTATGACTATCAAAACTAACAAAATGAAGGTTATGATAATTAAATCGAACGTGATCACTTATGATAATTTTGTGTATGACAATAATATCTTAGAGTATGTGACTTCTTACAAACATATTATAATCGATCTTCATCGCAAGATCAACTGAAACTATACTATTGAGAAAAGGATAAATAGAGGGTGGAAAGATTATCATGGGATTGAAAACAGTTGTAAACCACCAAAAATTTAGCTACGTGATAAGAATAAACTCCTCTTCGATACTCCTATCACTCTTTTTATGTTATATGGTTGTGAAGTTTGGAGTTGCAACATCTCTATAGAATCGTGGAGAAAGATAAAGTAAATCCAAAACTGTTTTATAACTTATAATCTCAAAATCAAAGGAAATACACCTCCTATCCTCCTCATAGAAGTGAGTCTTTCCCCTGTCAATAACACGGCTATGACTAGGTACCTAATGTACAAGACCAAGATAAACAACATGGAATACAAGAGGCTTCCTAACCTTGCTTCAAGTTCTAGTCAAAACCACCTACGATTTGAGCAAGGTTGACATAAATATGCCAAGTCTTGGATAAATGATTAGGGTATAAAGGAAACAGTCACTCTATAGAATAACAATAATATTAAAAGTGTATTATTGCATCTAAATTTACGGGCAAATCGTGGAACGCTAAAGAATTAGATGATACAAGAAAAGCAAGATATTATAAGGTGGTGATCAACTATAATCTAGAAGATCAAAAGTATCTCTTTGTTTTGGTTAGCATAAAGAAGAAAATCAACATTTCCAAAATAAGGACAAAGTCTCACATGTCTCATAGTAAAGCATGACGTTTGACAATTCCTAAAACACTATGGATCGAAATAATTTATCATCTTTTTGACATTAAAAGGGTTGAAGATAAAAAACACTTTGTCTTATATTTTCCTTCGTATTCCCACATTAGATTTCATTTTCAAAATATTTCTTATAGTACCATTGTTCCTAACATTTTCAGTCATCAAAACTATGATGATTTATGAATAAAAATAAATTTTAAATAAACCCAACTAATTTCCTTACCTTTCTTAAGGTCATATAGACCAAATTTTGTCTTAGTGGACGTTAACCATCATCATCATTATTGTCGTCGTGTTAATATATATGTGTATATCCATCTTAACTTTGATTTTATCAAGAGTCTAAAAGGATTGAACTTATATAAAATAATTTTTTCTTCAAGTTTTGTTTCTCAAAAAAAATTTCACCTCCATTGATTTTAAAACTTTTACTAACTTCATAAGTATGATGAATTTAAACTAGTTAATATATATTACAATGAAAAAAAACATTTATGAGTTTTTATTTTATTTTTAATAACCATTTAAAATAAAATAATATTTCACAATGGTTATTATTATCTACCTTTTTTCCTTAATTAATACCTTCTTTCCTTAATTAATAATAGTTATGACTAAAAACTTATAAAAATATGCCAATAACTTTCACTAACTTTCCTTTTTCTCTAATATGAAAGTGACAAATAAATATAAAAATATGCCAATAACTTTCACTAACTTTCTTTTTCTCTAATATGAGAGTGACAAATAAATGAGAGATATTTTAACTCATCAAAAGAAAATGGTCTTCAATGCCTTCTCTATGCAACTCGAATATATATTCAGTTTCAGATAAAAGCGTTGGATATGAAAATGAACATTGTGGCAGAATGAACGGTGGGTGTAACCTTCGAGGAATTAAATGAAGACCAACCACATGTGCCTAGGGACAATGTCCCTCCTCCTGATTAGTTTTCTCATGTATCATTTTTTTATATGTTTTTTAATTATCTACTCACAATAGACAACATGTGGTACCTTTGTTAGCTATCAGATAGACAATAACTAAGGAAAATACCACCCTTTTTTTTTTTTATCAGTTGTGGGCTTCAAGCCGAGAGAAGACTTCGTTCTGTTGCTAGTCTAGTTTCCCAAGTGGTAGGTAAGCAACAAAACCTATGTAATTTTTTCCATTTTCTCTTTAATATAATGTAGTTCAAATAGCTTATAAAAAAATTATATTATTTCAAGGTAAATATAAAATTACACATCTTTCATATATTTAATTTATAAAACATATTTTAATATAATTAACTTATCATATAAATGTGATATAATTCCTTTTTTAATATCACTCATAAATTTTAAAATAAATTTTTTTCTATATTTCTTATTTATGGATAAAGATTTTTCTATCAACTCTATTGACTAGTTTTTATCTACTCTATTGACTAATTTTTATGGATAAAGATTGCTCTATCAATTTTATTGACTAGTTTTTATCTTGATAAAAATTACCATACTAGTTTTATTAGTTTTATATTTCCTATCATTATATATGGATAAAGATTTCCATATCAACTCTATTGAATAGTTTTTATCTACTCTATTGACTAGTTTTTATGGACAAAGATTGCTTTATCAATTTTATTGACTAGTTTTTGTCTTGATAAAGATTACCCTACCAGTTTTATTAGTTCTAAGATTACCCTACCAGTTCTATTAGTTCTATTGACTAGTCTTTATCCCTATCAACTCTATTGACCAGTTTTAAAAAATAAAATCAATATACTATGATACGTTTTAAAGAGTGATTCTATTGACTAGTTTTACAAACTAAAATCAATATACTATGATATAGTGCTTTAAAGAGTGATTTTGTTTTAATGAGACATTCATTTTTTATGGTAAGTTGTTTTAAAGAAAATATCAACTTTATATGTACAGATGGATTTTTTTTTTAAAACACGTGGATTTTGTTTCAAAGATAATGTGAACTTCTTTTAAAAAGATAACTTGTGGATTTTGTTTAAAACATACTATCAATTCAACTTTGTTTTAATGAATTTCAATATTTCATAAAATTGTAGTGTGGTAAATACAATTTGTTTTAAACAATCAATCTTAGATTTGTAAATATCAACTTAATTTTTAGATTTTGTTTTAGTCATTCTCAAATTTTGATAATTGTAAATTTGTAAATATCAATTTTAAAATTGTAGTGTGGTAAATACAATTTGTTTTAAATATTCAATTTTTCAAATAATTGTACATTTGTAAATATCAACTTTTTAGACTTTGTTTTTATCATTTTCAAATTTTCATAATTATAAACTTGTAAATATCAACTTTTTAGACATTGTTTTAGTAACTCTCAACTTTTCATAGAGATTTAGACTAGTAGATATTAATCTTTAATGGATTTATGAAATAAATTCATTGTTTAAAATTATAAATCATAGTAAATTTTTTTTGGAAAATGATTGAATTTTATATATGGATGTTTGGAAAATCAATGAGTTTTATATATGGATAAGATAAATGATATTTTAAATGTGTTATTTCGTCCTCGAGGTGTAGGAGTGATGGAGTTTGTGGAGTGTGTTGTTAAAGCATTCATTGATGTTAAAGTCACGTGGTGTGTGATGTTAAAGTTACTGGTTCGAAACTTGAAGGGACAAAAAAAACTTGAAGGGACAAAAAATCCAACCTTGCTAAGGGTTGGTGTGGTGGCTAAAGTCAGCCACTCCGTAATGTTAAAATCACCCGTTCGAAACTTGTAGGGACAAAAAATCCAACCTTATTAAAAATTGATGTGACCCCAAATAATTTTTAATAAAATTATATAAATAATTATTTCAAATATCTTAACCTTCTATCAATATATTTTCAAATTAGCGTGCAACAAAAATTGTTTAAGAAAAAAAAGGGTTAAAAGAGATATTTTGAGAAACCTCCATCAAAAGACAAAATAGCCCATTACTATAATATAATAGGTTAAAATGGAATATTCCAGTATTTTTGAGATAATTAGAAAAGTATTTTCTTTTGCATCAAGTAAATTCTATGATTAACATGCAAAATTCAAACCTCGTGCACTGTAATTGTTGCCATGATTCAAAGCATCCCCACATCAAATAATTTTAAACCGATAAAAGAACAGTCAAAATTGATTGGTATCCATAGACTTTTAAATCAAAGGGTAGAAAAAAAAAGCAGTCAAAATTGATTGAGATCCATAGACTTTTAAATCCAAGGGTAGGTGACACTCTAGCTGAAAGGTTTGACAAATTTTGATTAACTTTGTATTGGCAACAACTTGCCAAATTGGGCAGGGATGGTGCAACAAGTCAACGCTCAGCACGTCTGTTTGGATTGGGACAGCACAGAAAACAATAGGCAAGGTTGACCTTTGATTTTTCTAAAATCTTCTAGACTTTCCAGCACAGGCGGCCTGTTGTATCTTTCCCTCAACATGTTGATGAGTCGTTGAAATCAGCTGTGTTAAATAATGGGTTTGGGTTTGGGTTTGGGTTTGGGTTTGTTCATTTCCATAATAGGCAAGGTTGACCTTTGATTTTTCTAAAATCTTCTAGACTTTCCAGCACAGGCGGCCTGTTGTATCTTTCCCTCAACATGTTGATGAGTCGTTGAAATCAGCTGTGTTAAATAATGGGTTTGGGTTTGGGTTTGGGTTTGGGTTTGTTCATTTCCATTCGCTTCAATTGAAGCCAAGCGAGGCGAGGATTTAGCACTAGCTGTAGCTGTAACAGTGGCTGTGACAAACATACAGAATCTGCTCCTGTATTTTCTTTCCTTCGATCTTACGAAGCCAGAAATCTCTGGTTTGGGTTGATTGTGGCTATGGAAGCAGATCGATCAGGCTCCGATGTAATACATACCAGCAAGAGGAAAAGCCCTTTCGGATTGGAGTCCATCAACAGTAATCCCAATCCCGGAAAGAAGATGGCCATGGAAGGCAGGTCTGATAAAGTCAGAGAGATTGATCTGTCTGTTAAGCTCGAAGCTGAAAATAGTGAACGGCATGAAGACTCAGAGTTAGAATTCAAAACAGAGAAGATTATATCGCCCTTGGTCTATCATTTAGACCCAACTGAGGAAGAGGAGGCCGAGGCTGAGGAGACTTCTAAAGAGCTTCATGGTAATTATTATTATGATAAACCAACTTCTTCAAGGGTTCCTACGCCTGTAACTTCTTGGATCGATGAACAAACGAAGGTATGAGTAATATGCATAGATCCTACAAGGTCTCCTGTGGCTGTAGATCAAAACATTCTATATCTCGTTATTTTTTCTTTTCTATGAAATTCTCTAAATCGTTCTCTACTTTCGAAATCATGTTTGTGTCGAATGTTCATGACCTGTAAATGATTTTTGGGCCATGGTGAAGATCCTCGTTCAGATATGGCACGCGATAAACCCTGAGAAGGCCCAAAGAGAGATAAGCGAACTGAATTGTAAATTATTCAGCCCTGTTAAAGTCCCTCCCAGCTGCCTTTCTGTGATATATAGGCTAATAGAAAAGAAGTCACAGTTAACAACCTTGTTAATATTGTTTCTAGCCTCTCTGTATACTAACAATATCCATGTTTTCAAATTCTAAAAGATATACATCTGACTTATTTATATTACCTTATCCTCAACTTCTCCTGTTTTCAATTCAAGCATAAACGTCTTGTAGTTTTATAGATTTCTATCTTGCCAAATGAATTATTACTTCAAAAAGACATAACTATCTGTATACTCAGATCCAAATCATATCGATCGTTACCATTCACAGATCATAAATCTCAATAAGAGGACAGCTAGTGTAGAGGACTGTAACTGGTAGTGGGTCGTTTATTCTGTAATTCAATATCCTCCATTTCAGTGCGATGTATAGATGGTATGAATGATTTATTCGGTTTTTTCATTTGTGAACAGATTGAAGCTTTACAAATAGAAATGGGCCGAATCAAAGAGGAAAACGAGAATTTGAAAATGGAATTGTCTCAGGGAATAAAAAATTATCAAAATCTCCATATGCATGTGTTCAGTGTTATGCAGCAGAGACGGGAAAACAATGAGAAACTGAGAGAGCAGGTGAGCTTTGACAAAAACCGAGGATAGCCAAGCTTTCACAACCAAGAATCCCAAATTTTCTATTTACCAGGGATCAGATAACAATTGTTTGTTCCTTTGTTTCAGGAATTGCAACGCCCTCAAGATGAGTCGCAACTAGTGGCGCTCTCTCTCTGCACAAACCCATCAACTAAGGAGCGCAGCAAAGAAGAAACCACAGGAACTGCAGAAACTGGAAAATTGCAGCTTATAGAAAACCAGGGAAGACATGTGAAGTCAAGCAGCGTTGATGGGGGATCGGTAGAGAATCTGAAAGGCTTAAACCTATCTTTAGATATCAAGGACGACGAAACAAGCCGAGAATCTGGTGAAGGGAACCTTTCGCCCAGAAGTGGTAGTCCTACTAGATCAGAGGGTGGTTTAGTAAAGACGAACTACGTGGATTTGTCAAATGGCGAACCCCAGGCATGTGTTAGTCCTGAAAACAGTTCCCAGCTTAAGGATGAAAATATTTCTCAACAAGAAGGCGGGTCTTGGCCACCAAACAAAACAATGAAGGCTTCAGATGAGACAGCCAAGAACTCAGAAGCTGCACCCCTGACGAAAAAAGCCAGAGTATCTGTGCGGGCTAGATGTGATGCACCAACAGTAAGAATCAGATCCTTTATAATGCATCTACTATGATTAAGTTGAATGCAATATGCAATCTATGGCGTTGTCTAGCTGTTGTATTAAATGGTTTTTTAAGTAAGAATCCGTCCATATAAATTTACTAGAATCATTATTTTTTGTTTTTCTGAATCTATTTTTTATTTAAAAATAGATTTAGTATAGAAATGGATTCAGCATGTTGAAAAACTTCCAAGACTTATAAAAATAATCACTTAAATCTAAAATCCAACAATTTTTTACATTTAAAGTAAATATCCTCCAAAAAAATCTTCATTTCCTAGTTAGTAAGTTAGTAAAATCTTTAACCTAAAACTACAATCTATCCCCAATTAAATCTAATTTTATTTATAATTTTATCTAATAATAAAAAAGGCTTTTCATAATTATGTCTAAATTTAACATATTGGGGATCTAATTTTATTAATAATTTAATCTAATAATAAAAGGGCTTTTCATAATTATATCTAAATTTAACATATATAGATTCCTGCATTCTATCCCCAATTAGATCTAATTTCATTCATAATTTTATCTAATAATAAAAGGGTTTATCATAATTATATCTAAATTTAACATATATAGATTCTTTCACTCAGAAATAGATTTTACCATTTAACATAAAATTGTAATTTCTGTAACCTCTCTCAATCTTCTCTAAACATTTAATTAAACAAAAGGTATAAGAAAAATAAATATCTTTATATAATAGTAATAATAATATTATGTTAGTTCATGAATATATTTATAATTTTAATTTATTTTAAAACTATTGAATCTCTTTATTTATAAAAAAACCTCTGTCAAGATCTGCAGATCCTTCCAATCAAAACTAAGTACTTAGAAAGATTTTAAAATTCTTAGGGTGATTCAGATAAAGTGTTGCTTTGTCATATCTGATACTTTTCTTATAATTTCTGAAAATTCTTAGGGTGATTCAGATAAAGCTTTCTTATAATTTCTGATGGAGGCTTCAGTATCATTCTGTTGGACGAGATTTTGATAGCATTGTGTAATAATTAATGTTTTACGTTTCAGATGAACGATGGTTGTCAATGGAGGAAGTATGGTCAAAAGATAGCCAAGGGAAATCCCTGCCCGAGAGCATATTATCGCTGCACAGTTGCAGCAGGATGTCTGGTCCGGAAGCAGGTCTGTATGATTTAAGTAACCTGTTACTGTTTCTAATCCATGGTACAGAACGAAATATAAATCTGTACTAAATTTTTTCTGTACTGACGTTTTAAAGAATATAACTAATTGTATGATCCCTTTTGTTTAAATCTTGTTTTTTCCTGGCCATCTGCAGGTACAAAGATGTGCTGAAGACATGTCTATATTGATCACAACATATGAAGGGACTCACAATCACCCTCTTCCTATTGCTGCAACTGCCATGGCTTCCACTACTTCTGCAGCAGCTTCAATGCTTCTGTCTGGTTCAACCTCCAGCCTAGAAGCTATGAATGCCAATTCATACTTCCTTGGGGCCGCCAATAGCAGAATGGGGCAATTCCTTGCATCCAATCCCCACATTACCACCTCAACCAATTCCTTTCCCTCAATCGTCTTTGACCTTACAAACAATCCCAGTTCACAACCAAACCTTCGCTTGGGGGCTAGTGGATCAGCAGGAACACCATTGGCCACCAGCTTCCCGTCTCCATTCCGGTATCCATCGGCCGGGCCGAGCTTGATTTCTCATAACAGTTCAATAATGGGTTCCGGTCATTACTTAACACCACCCTCAGGGTCAAATCTTTGGAACAATAATGTCTACTCCAGCCAGCCTCATCATGCATACAGCAAGCATTCACCTCTTGGCACAAAGTATGATCTCGCTACCCAACAGTTGCAGCAACCACCACCACCTATTGATCCTTCAAGAGCGATTCAAGGAGCTTTATCAAGATCTTCTACGCAGACATTAATGCAGAACCTCCTAGCAGAGGCAGCTGCAAAGTCCAATAATCCATCGGGATCACAGCATTCTCTAGCTGATACAGTCGGTGCTGCAACTGCTGCTATTACATCGGATCCCAACTTCACAGCTGCCCTTGCAAATGCTATAACCTCTATTATTAGTCAAGGCACCACTCAATCTCAGTCAGGGGCATTGAACGATAGAGCATTAATATCGGCCAATAATGATCAACTCTCAGGTCCAGGAAAATGGAAAGAATCGATGCTTGCCTTATATGCAACGGTAAATGCTGCAAGTTCCAGAGCATCCCCTCATCAGGTTTCTCAATCGAACGGCATTTTTTCTTCTACTTCTTTCCCTTTTTCGACTAAACAGTGGCCTGCAGCGACTATGGACTATCAAAACCTTTGATGGGCAATACATGCAATTCCTTCGATCCATGAAGAATTTAACTCATCATGACCGCAAGCTGTTTGTGAAATTCTCTTGCAAAAACCCTATTGCTACGATTTGGCTTGCTTTAATTATCACACTCGTGAGTTTACTAGATTTGATCTGATCGGTTTTCTTTATGAAGTGCTGCTTTAATGGTTCTGGGCTTTGGTTTCTGAACCTCTCGTTGGGAATTATGAGTGCCATGGAACGTTGTGTGACTGTTTGGTTCTAAGAACTCAGAAGACATTGCTTACAAGAAGAAGACAGCCCGATTAAGAGGCTGTGCCTAATGTACAAAGGAAAACTGAATTGTGGGTAGCAGAGAACCAGCGAGCTCATTGCTGTAGGCATGTGAAACGCAAAGCAGAGAGAAGGCAACAGAGGGTTTGATACAAACTTGGGACGGCCATGACCGGTTTTTTCTCCAATAAATTTATTTGTTTTAGCTCCTCCGTTGTAGCGCCTTCGTGCCTGTGTCGGGGCATTCATGGCAGATTAGGAGAAGGGTTTTCAGCGCGACTCTTTCTGAGGTCGTGGGGTTCGATATTTAATGTGGAAATAGAGGTTATTGGCTCTTGGCAGCCACGCACAGGCGGTAACGGTGGAATTTTCCACATGAGGAAAGGAGAATATGGAGTTTTCCACATGGCTGGGGTGAAATTGGGGTGACTCCACATGGTGTACATCAAGAGGGCGTGGAGGGTCTCTGTACGTGTTTGTCTTCGTTCCACACGGTTTGATTTTTCTGTGAGGCGGCCCGTGGGTGATGGCACCATGTACGGTGCACGACATGCACCTTCTTCCGATCTCACTTCCACATGGCTGGGGTGAAATTGGGGTGACTCCACATGGTGTACATCAAGAGGGCGTGGAGGGTCTCTGTACGTGTTTGTCTTCGTTCCACACGATTTGATTTTTCTGTGAGGCGGCCCGGGGGTGATGGCACCATGTACGGTGCACGACATGCACCTTTATTTCTGGTTTTTAAACCATATTGGAAAGTCGTTACAAATTCGTTTGAGGTTACAGGTCTTGGTCTACATACATCTTGAATGGGTTGATTTGTTTTAATGAGGTTACAGGTGTGGTCTACACACATCTTGATGTGGTTTTAATGAGGTTACAGGTGTGGATGTACATCTATTGACAATGGGTATATTTAACAAGTTTTTAGTTCTTAATACGTTTTTTTATGGACGAGATTAAATATGCTTAGAATATTTTTAGTCGTCACAATAAATGAATGGTTCTGATTTTATCTATTAACTTCCGAGCTATTATAAAGACATACGTTTATATGTTTACTTTTTTACATTTACCTAATCGTGTTTAAATATTACTGTATTCACTAACTTATTAACGCTTCGTTTCATTTCTGTGCTGACCGCGCTTCGTTTTAATATATTTTTCGGCATTAATCAACCACATAATTGTGGTTGTGCTAGTTTTTAAACCATATTTGAAACTCGTTACAAATTCGTTTGAGGTTAGGTCTTGGTCTACATACATCTTGAATGGGTTGATTGGTTTTAATGAGGTTACAAGTGTGGGTCTACATACATCTTGATTGGGTTTATTGGGTAAAATATATTTGATTAAGATATGTATAATTTAAATGTTAAAATTCTATATATTAAATTTAGATTTTAATTAGGTTTATTGCTAAAAATATATATTTACTTAAATTGTAAAATAAAAAAATTAATATATATATAATTTTACATGTTAATTTTTTATATATATATTATAATATAGGTTTAAAGTTATGTTGCACGTCCCTTGGATGGGGTGCTAGTGCGACACACTTGTCGTACAGCGGAGGCAGGCACTGGCCACCCGGGCATAGAGCCATGTGACGGGCTCGTGCCACCGCTCGCCACCCTCCTGCATTAAATAGCTCTTACTACGGTGTGAAAGCTCATTTATGCAGCTTCCCTCTCCTTATGTGCATCATCTCATGGCTTGGTTACTGGTGTGTGTCCGAAGGGATCCTTCCTTCGCTGCCATGGCCTGATCCTGTTCGAACTTTCATGCTCTTTGCAGCCCCTACTTGCCTCCAAGCTTTCTACCTCTGCCTCTAGGCTTTCTACCTCTGCTTGGTGCACCTAGTTTCTTTGGACAGTTACAAGAAGCACCTTATGCCGCGCCCAAGGGGGAGGCCGCGGAAGGGATCTCCATGGAAACCTCGTCGACCTTTTGTCTCGCCTCCCGACTCACCCTCCATCTGCTCCTCCCCTCCCCTCCAGCCCGAGCCTATCATTTCTCCCTCTCCCGCTCCACCTGTTTTGCAGTTTCATGGTCTAGCAATCATCCCCCGGATGCCGAGCTCCTCCTCGCATCCCCTTCTCGCCCCTCCTTTAGTTGAGCCGGCCCCTATACCAGTCTTTGATTCTTTAAGGAAAATAGGAGGCGAGCCTCCTCCTCCTCGTAAGCCTCGGAACTCTGAGAACCAGTCCTCTGATTCCTTCCATGGCACACAACTCAGAGAAAGCCTGGCCATCCTTTACAGTTTGGTCTTTGAACTCCGCCAGGGGGTGGAGGACCTTCAATTTCGCCTGCAAGCCACGGACGGAAAGGTAGCGGTCCTTCTTTAGCTTCTCTCCTCCCTTCACGAGGCTTTCCCCTCAGACCCGGTAGGAGTGACTTCAGTGGAGGAACCCTGTGCAGCTACTAGTGGAGGAGACGTCAAGGTGCAACGCTCAGCAGAGAATGAGCCGCAACAGGTCGAGCACGAGACCATGGCCGTGGAGGTGGACTCGGCAAGGTGACCGCTGTAGGATACTACGACAGGTGCCGATAGAACCGCGAGCAATGTGGAAGTCGAAGTGCAATGGGCGGACCAAGTGACGTATGTTGAGGAGGAACCTTGGACCAAGGACTTCCATGCCACCTAGCCAGGTTACTCGCCATATGTCTAAGCCTATAGTGGTATTTGAGGTCTTATTAGCTTCTTTTAGTTTTAATTGGTGACCAGTTTGTCTGAGACTATTTTTCTTAGTTTATTACACTACTTATGCTTGACTCCTCTGTTGGCTGGACTGGTTTCCCCTCTGTTGGGGCAGTCCAGTAATTACAGTATGGCTATTTCTGTATTTTGAAACTCCACTTTGGTTCTGGAAGGCTTTTAATATATAATACTTCTTACTTAAAAAAAAAAAAAAACTATGTTGCACAAGATTCCTAAATGTGGGAATGGATACAGTGGAATAATAATATATATTAAAAAAATATAAAAAATATTTTAGATTACAATGATACTTTAGATTACAATGTATAGAGATATTGATACATTTTAAATCTTATTTTCAATAAAATTGAATGTTAATAGAAAACAATGTTTCTCTTATTGCAACAACTACAATATTGAAATTACTAATTTAATTTGTGCTAATAATTATATGAATATATTTAACACAATATTGAAACTTCAATATCCATAAATATGCCATTAGAAAATAAGAAACAAAATCAAAAATACATATAAACAATTTTAACATCTTTTTTAAAAATTAAACTTTACATATATAAACTTTAAACATTTTTGTAAATTTGAAGCATTATACTTTTTTAATTGGAAAAAATAAAATAGTATTACTCTTCTAATATAAAAATACGATAAAAGTCAATAATATGATTGGTTTTTTTCTAATAGAAAATTAGCTCCAAAATTATATTAATATATAATTTTTTTTTACATCAAATATAGGATTCTTCCCATACTCTCTTACTAGTCCATTACAAAAAGATAACATATTAATTATTAAAACAATACCAAAACATAGGCTCCATCAACATACATGGTTGATATGGTTGATTGATATCACCTACAAAGTAGAACAAATGCTTGGTATTGATTTATTAGATTTCATGTTTAGTTTGGGGTTGAAAGGAAACATACATGCATTACAAAAATTTCATATCCACAACTATAAATTGAGTATTATTAAGTTTTTTAGCTTAACTATTTTTTGAAATAATATTTACCTTTAGTTTAGTTTTAGTTTAGTTTTAATTTTATCTTAGTTTTTTTGTGATATTATTAATAAATATAATGAAAATATTTGTAAGAAATTATGTATTTGTAATAATATAATAACTATATTTACATTTTAATTTAATATAATTCTAATTTAAAGCTCTTTGTTTAGGAATCGGGTTCCCAAACTCCTATTTCTTTAATGTTGAAACTCCCAAAAAGCTCCCAAGTTCCCAAAAGAGTTCTCAACCAATTAAGAAGGTTCCCAACCGTTCTCAAACTCCATAAACTTCAAAAACTAATTTGAGAGATGTTGGAAATACGGTTCTAATGTAACTATGGTTTAAAAATAATAAAAATTAAGATATTTAGATTTTTTTAATATAATTTTATTTATATTCAAATGTCTTATTAAAAAAGTATAAGTAATGCTAATTATATATATATATATATAATAATATATATTTAAAGCTAATAAATTTTTTTTTTTT
>CBVK0102150791.1:0-29674 GCA_900067695.1 Picea abies
TAATATATATTTAAAGCTAATAAATTTTTTTTTTTTTTTAATATAGTTTTATTTATATTCATATGTCCTATAATATAAGTAAAATTATTTATGATGCATTACAAGGAAACAAAATAATTACAAAGTATGTCAATACCTCACACACATACATTAAGTAGCAACAAATTATATAGAGTCTAATTATATAAAGATAACACATCATAAAAGTTTATAAAAAATGGTTTAAGGATGGCAATGGAAAGGGTTACCATTTTTGAATTTACACTAGTTCTTATTATCTTCATCCAACTTGATGGAATTACATGGAGTGCCCTCCTAAGTTTGAGCTTAATTAATTATAGAAACAGGAACATTATGAATGTGAATGGTGTCTGACACAATGATTTCTACATTAAAATATGCTTTACATACTGGTCTCAAACTTCTTATCTGAAAAATTAAGTAGTTGTATAATGTCTGGTGGTAGTTGTATAATGTTTGGTTGTTGTTGTCCTTTCTCTTCAATGATTTGGGAATTAAAGGTTTTGTTAAGAAAATATAAAATAATTAGAATTAACAGTTTTGTTAAGACAATATAGAACAATTAAATTAAAGACTTTAATTTCCTTAGACTTGGGAAAACCAATATTAAGTATCCAATCCTTGAATTCTGATTCCAAGTAATATCTTGAGATTTTTTTTTTTTTTTTAATGAATGGTTTTCTCCATAGATACCATATCCGGTTTGACACTCTCCAAAAATCTCCAATGGTAATATGTAGTTGCTTTCATGGTGTCTGGTTGAGGTCTAGTGATCCTTTGGATTGTTTTCCTATAATGAAAACTTATATGTAGCTATTTGGATTGCCTACTTTGACCTTGCATATTGAATCATATTCTTTTCCCTAACCCTTCTTCCTTCATGTTGACAAATTGTCATGAGTAAAAGAGAAACGACATAAGAGGATACAACTAATAAAGAGAATCTCTGGGTCAATGAATTAGAATTGGGTGGGAATGAGAGCTAATGAATTTGTCTGGTCTCTTACCATGGCCTCCCTCACCCCAAAAATCACAACAAACAAAAAGACCATAAAATAGACAAACCCGATGATCTTGGCATGTGGAAAAACTAACCTCATCAATATAGCGACTAAACAGACAAAGCCAAGTTCCTACTAACTCTAAGGTATAAGAGGGCAGCATTCAACATCTTTATTAATTTATGCTACTACCTAAAATTCTAAGACCCTAAAAAATTAATGATATAAGACTTATTTTATCCATCATCATCTGAAACCGTGAGGTAGGTTGATTTGGTCATAATGGGCATGGTATAACCCTAATACCTAGACTCTTGATTAAGCACTACTATTCTCTCACTCCATCTAAAAATATGATATCTAGATTTTTATAATATTAATTGATTTTTTATTATTTATAATCAATTTTTTAATAATATAAAAAATATATTATTTAAACTTAAAACAAAACAATTAAAATTAATTTTTAAAATAATATCTAATATTTTATTAACATTATATAAATTTAAACAAAATAATTAAAATAGTTTATAATAATATATATTATTTTCCCAAATTAAAATATAAAATTTATAAAATTATTGTGTTTACTTTATTATATTCTATAAATAAAATGTTAAAAAATAAAATTAAAAAAAATATTTATTAAATTATTATGTTTATTTTATCATATTATATGAATAGAATGTTAAAAAATAAAATTTAAAAATTTAAAAACATTATTATAAAAAGATATAGATTTATTAAATAACATTTTATTAAATTAAAAAATATATATTTGGTTAGTTTATAAATTGTATTAAATATAAAAATCAAAATATTTAAAATTAATTATTAAAAAATTATAAGATTTAACGGAACATTATTAGGAAATAAAAATATATTATTTTTGTTTTAATTTTAATTGATTAAATATTGAAAGATTTTTTTTAAAACCTTTACAATAATAATAATATGGGAATGGAATTCTTATGGAAATTGAATTCGAAAGAAGAATGATAATCATTCCTTCTAACCCTAATCTAAATTCAATTAACAAATGCATGTTTTTTATATATATTTAGAGTGGAGATGTTCTGAGTTTGTGAATTTAATTTTTCTTATAAGAATTGAATTCTAGAAAAAAAATTATAATTTCTTCTAACTCCAATCTAAACTCAATTAACAAATGCAATTCCTTCCAACCCCAATTTAAACTCAATTAATACAATTCCTTCCAACCCCAACTTAAACTCAATCAACAAAAGCATATTATATATATATATATATATATAGTAAAGGCGTTTGGAGTTTGTAATTCTCATGACCGTATTACAAAATATGTATTGTAAGACCGTCTTACAAAATATTATATGCATTCAGATGGAGGTAAATATTATATGTTTAGAGACAAAGTATTGTATGCATTGAGATGGAGGCACACATGCTCAACACTGTGAAACATAGGCGTTTGCAAATAGTCTACCAAATATTAATTAGGACGAATAATGACCATTTGACATGGTTGCAATGTCAATGACCACATAAGATTTCAAGGTATTTTCGGTTTTAAGTTGCTTAATTAATCTTGATGAAAACTACTTCTAGATAATAAATTTTACATGATAAAGATGAAATTAAAGATGAATTTTACTGATATAAAAAAATTAAATAGATTTTAAGGTATGTTAAGGTTTTAAGTTGTTTAATTATTTTTTATGAAATAATAAGTTTAGATAATGAATTTTTACATGATATAAAATAATTAAAAGGAGTATGATAAAATAGATAATATTTAAAAAATTATATATATATATAATACAAGTTTTAATATTTAAATGATATAATGATTTTTTATTAAATTGTTTTTAAATAATTATGGTTAAATGTTGTAAATTACAACCATGGAGTTTTGGAGTGGAGCTCTCAAGCTAATTACATTTATGACATTCTTGATATTTTTGAAACTTACTTAATGTCCCTATTGAGTTAGGTGCAAAATATTAGAATGAGGGGAATCATTTTGAGGTTTCTGAATGATTTATTTTTCAAGAGAATAACTTTAATGGACCATTAAATTATTCAATCTATATTTTTTTCAATTACAAAACTTTTAATAAACACATTTTAAAAATTCTCTCACTTACATTAATGTATCTCAACTTCAACATTCTTATATACAAAGGATGATAACCACGACCATGATCACCAAAACCACCACCACAACAACCACAATTAACTTTAATCAATGAACAGTATAACCACCACAACAACCACGACCAACTTTAATCAATGTGGCTTGTCACATCTTAAATAATGATGATGACCAACTTTGGTATGATGATGATGATGATGATGACCAACTTTGGTATATTAGACCTTAAGAAAAAGTGGTAATGAATTACTTGAATTGCTTTATAATTTTATTTTTAATGATGATGATTATTTCTTATTTTCACTAAAACCATTTTTATCTAACATATCTTAATGAAAAAAAGTAAATAATTTAGGCTTATGTTTTTTGGTTTGAAAAGATTTAACAAAAAATGATAAGGAATTGCTTGAATTTCTTCATAATTTTATTTTATGCTTAAAGAAAAAAAGTTTAAAAGTTTAGGAAGGTCAATTTTATTAAAAATATTTTGAATTTGAAATCTAATATAAGTATACATAGGAATTCTCCAATACCTTGATAGCTCATCCTTAGTTTAGCATGATTTTATGTTTTCAATTATTTATAATAAAATGATACTTTTGAGTTTTTAAATTACGGTTAAGAACCTCTTTTTAGTATTTTAATTTTCTTTTATTCTTAATTACACTACAAACACTATAAATTTAAATATAATAGTGTTTTTTTTAATAAAATTTTTATAAAATAAAAACAATAAAGATAGAAAATAAAATAAAATGATTCCTAAAATTTTGAAAAGTAGAAAATAATTTATAATTTTTTTAACCCATTTTATTTTTTAACATTTTTAATATATTTTATAAAAAAAACTTTAATAAAAAAAAATATTTAAAAATAATGATATCATAATGAAAATAAAATATCAAAATTTTTGATATATTTTATTTGAAAAACTTTCTAAAAAATCTATTAAAAAATAATGATGTCATAATAAAAATAAAATTTCCATTTTTTTGAAATTTTATAGATTTTTTTAGTCTTTTAATATGAGAAATGGAAATTTGAAAATACCAAGTTCTACAATTTAATTCTTTGAAAAATTAAAAATGAATGTCCAAGACTTCAAAATATAAATTATAATTTAATTTCATAATTTGTATTCCTAGCATGAAAAATGTAACTTTAAAAAATTAAAGTTATAAAATTAGTACTCGGGAAAAATGAATAAATAAATGTAAGACTAAAATTTTCCTAATAATTTTATTTTACACTTAGATGTTAAATATGACTTTCCAAATTTCAAAGTTATGAAAAGAATAAAATTTAGATTAATTAATTTAATTACTCACTAAATCTTAAATCATTATTCATTAATCCTTAAATCATTTATCATTAACTCAGTAACCCTTATCCACTAGCTCTTAGTTTATTAATCCACAAATCTCTAACATGTAGCTCATTAACTTATAAACCACTTGTTAGAAATAAATGGATGTGCTTATTTTTCCATATACAATATAGCAATATTGTCACCAAACCATCGACACAAAGGCCACCCTCGAGCACCTTAACCTTGACAGACATAATAATTATGGTAGCAGATCAATAGCCAACTAAGGTTAGTGCACCTTTCTCCAAGAGTAGTGCACCAAGAAAGAATAACCAGAATCCAAGAAGAAAGTCCAAACCATAATCAAGAGAAAGTCCAAACCATCACCAAGAATGCCAGTTGCACTTCCTCTCCAAACTTGCGCACCACTAGTCCTTATGTAGTTGTGAGAGTGTGAGTGGCAAATGGGCTCTAGATCCCTCTATTTATACTGATTTATCTCACTTGACTGGGCCAACTTCTCTTTCTGGAGGCTAATAACTCAATATTAAATATTCTCTTGAGCCAACTTGTCTCCTAAGGTTATTATCCAATGTTTTAGGGTTTCTCTTGCTTCCAAAAATATTTTAGTATTGTCAAAGGTTACACGTGGAGATTAGTACCTCCTGTAGATACCATAATATCAACACTCCCTCCTAGCTAGGGAGGTATTAAAGGTAATGGTATTGAGCACAAAGAAACCATTCAACCGATAGCATCATCATAGCCACATAAGCTATCTCATGATCACGTAGATCAACTCACGAGCAACATCATCACTATCAATATCATATGATAGCATCGACTACATAATATATCGAAGCCATACTTCATATGAGTAATTAGGCATGATGTTGAATAAGTCACTCATTCAACAGAGTGGTACAAGAACTATTCTTCTATTCTAGAGTATGTCCTAGAAGAATAATTGTTCCAACATATGATGGAAGCCATGCCATGGGCTACAAGGACTATTATTCTAATCTCGACATACATCCTAGAGGAATGACTATCCAAGACCATTTTCCATAGAGAGAATGTCTGTCCACCAGCAATTAGTCCTTTCTAGACCATTCTCCGCCTAGAGAATGTCTTTCCATCAACACACTGACTATCCATCTATCTGGAAATCATCTCCAGCACTAGTGATAGTCTACATGGAAATCAGAACAATGCCATCGAATAGAACACAACTATGTCTATCCATAGTAGTACACAACTACTATCCAGTGGTACACAAACACACTTGGTAGCAAACGAATACTAACCTGTGACACACAGTCACTACCAGTGGATCACATCCACCACAATAGCATACAACTATAGTACAGAGACATATAGTCTCCACAACAATCATATCATCTGATATCAACCTACATAAACAATATCATGATACAAAATGAGTCATATGGGCCATTATTCCACTCAGATTTGTGATATTTGGAAGAGCATTTGCCCTCATAAAGTAAAACATCAGTGATGGTCTATCTGGACTATTCTTCCCAAGCATAGAAAAATAACTGGCCCCGATTTCTGAGCTTGGACATTTCATCTAACTGAGCCATTCCTTTGGCACTAATCAAAGTGAAACCTGGAGAGAATGAGTATTCCCTAGGGAATGCTTGTCCTTGATTGTTGAACCTAGACCATTTACCTAACTGAGCCATTCCTCCGACACTAAACATAGTGCAACCTAGAGAGAATGAGTCTTCCCTAGGGAATGATTATCTAGTCCTATGAAAATGATTGTCCTGCACCAACCTCCAAAATGAACCATTCTTCGAAACTACTCACAACTGTTAAATTCGAAAGAATGATTGCCCAACGAGGTGGACCATTCGACTTGACCACTACTCATAGTGACTGCCAAGAAGAATGATTGTCCTAGACCATTCCCCCACATTGGAAAAAAGGGGAATCACTGTCTATGGTACACCAACGATCTATCGAACCATTTTCATTTCGAAAATGATTGTCTAATATGGACCATTTTACAAACTAGAAAATGCTTGTTCGTCAGAAATATCGAACCACTTTCTGGAATGGAAAGAAACTGCCCAACCTTTACCATTTTCTAAACTGGAAAATGATTGTCCATAAATCAATAACATATTAGTGTTCCCTCTAAACCTGGGAGTAATATCTTCCTTTTTAAATAAGGAAGTCATCTTCACGAGCCCCAACTTGTCCCTTAAGTACAAAATCTTTTCATCTTGGACAAAGGCTTTACCAAAATATCTATTATCTTCTCATCTATGGAGATATACTGGAGAACCACTTCTCCCCTCTGGAATTTATCACAATGAATATAATTCTTGACCTCAATGTGCTTTGACCTTTCATTGAACATTGGGTTCTCTGAAAGATTCACATAGCTCTGATCATCATAATATATCATGGTTGAATTCAACACCTGATCGATCAGTCCAGAAACCAACTTACGGAGCAATGCTTCTTTTGTACAAGTATAAAAAACTACTATAGTCTCTGCTTCAATAATGTTGAGTGCAACGAACTTCTATTTCCTACTAGCCCATGACATCATGGAAAATATCAAACTGAAACATATCCAAGTAGCACTTCTTCTATCATATGCAGTCCCTATCCAATCTAAATCGATAAATCCATGGAACTGCATATCATAACTTAAACGTCCCACAAAACAAATATCCAGTTCATTATTCTCCAAATACATTAACGAGCCAATCAATTATCAATACAGAGACTGGTCTACTGGATTAGAGTCTCTCAACTTCTTCAGATTTTTCATCATGGGAGTTTGTCATGGATTTTCAATCCATCATCCCGAACTTCTAAAGAACCATTTCAATATACTTCCTCTTTCATAGGAAGTTTTCACCATGCTTCTGATGTACATGAGAGGCTCTACACCAAGTTTGCTTGAATCCATACAAGGTCTTCTTCCATCTGCATATAAGGGCCTCTTTATAGTATACCTCAAGACCTTGAGGTTTCTATACATATGCTTCTTCTTCAATTACTATGTTGAGAAGAACAATCTTTACATTCCTCTGATGTAAAATCCAACCCATGGATACTACAGGAGATATAATGGCTCGGGTAGAGGTATATCTGGTTACTAGAACAAGCTATCATTGTAGTCTTCTCCCTCCTACTGGGAGAACCCTCTAGCCCTGAGTATTTCCTTGTATCTATCAATGCTTAAGTCTTTTTCCACAATTTCTCACATACATTGTTCTTCATCACAACTTCCTTACATTACTTATGCTTGACTACTTCTAGTGGGTTCAAACTGGTTCAATTGGTTTTTATGAATTTTCTTTCTTTCTTGGAATCTTCATGTTCCTCATGTTTATATTCAATGTTGGAGTCCATTGAATATTATACATATTACATGCCCTTTTTTCCTGAAGGCTCCAACCTTCCGCCATAGGAACATAAATGTAGATGGATAACCAAGGATATTCAAGGCTTCTTTTCAAAGAAGAATTCTTTTATATTCAAACTGAACACGCGTTGCTTATCATGGATGCTACTTTCAATGAAGAACATGGATATATACTTCATGGTATTCACATATTCTTTAATGGATCATATCATTGGGGATTAGCTTCCTCCTAATCCCGGATTCATTCCTGAATGAGAAATATGCATGCTCTTCTTTTGGAATTTTGTGATCTCCCTCCATCTGAGAGAGTACATTCTTCCATCTGATGCATCTCTCTTTTCTTTCTACAAAGTGTCACAAGCCTGGTATTGTTTCCTTTTGATTTATGACTTCCTTCGAGTCTGGCTCCTCTGAGTCTCTTTAAGTTTTCTTATATATGTTTTGATTACTTCCCATCTAGAAGTCATGTCATCCTCATAAAATTATTCTCTGACAACTTTCATAAGGATTTTTCATCAAACATATTTCACAAGGGTACCTACCTAGAACAAGAGCAACAAGAAAAAACAAGAATATCTATCTAGAGGAGATTTTAGTTCTACTTGCGAATAAGTACAATAAGCATCCATATCAAGAGTATTCATACACAATTGATTATTCATTGCACCTAACAATAATAGAATATTTCAAATACTTCTTTCACAATTTGTAATGTAGTAACTATCACCTTTGATATACACAAATTTGAAGCTTAACAATTTATTCAAACCTGGAGCTTGAAGCCTTAACTGTTATGGAGGGTGCACTTGTTCTTCTAAATGCACTGAGTCCATGATTACAACTTGGAAAATATCTCTAGTACTTTCCCTACAAACACACTCATGTTTTTCTAGATGATATAACTTAGATAACATATACAAGTGTATACCTTTGAAACCTTGTAGCATCGTCCAACTTGTCTTCCAATCTGAAACTAGATGCCATTTTGACAAGAAGAGATTAGAAACTCAAACAGAAGATTCAATTATTAGAACAAGATAGAAACTCTAAAATTTCAACTTTGACCACAAAATCAATTTGACTAGAAGTTAGCCTGTGACTTTGACTAGTCAAACTTTGACTTTGAATTTGACCAAATGTTCAAACCGGACGTTTTTGCTAGCTGGGAGTAACAAGAGGTGTGGTATGATAGGTGCACTAGGATGTCAAGGAATTAGGTCAAATGCTTCACTAGAAGTTCCCGAACACAAGGTTTAGGGTTTGTTGCAGCTACATAATCAAAAAACTTAGTTGTAGCTGTAATTGTAACCAATGGCATAATGAGCATAACAAATAACTTCCCAATCTATCTTTCAGTGGTTAGACCATCTGAAGATAGTGTGGGCCCATAACATATTAGAAATAAAGGGACATGCTCGTTTTTCCATAGACAATATAGCAATATTGTCACCCAACCATAGGCACAAAGGCCACTACCGAGCACCTTAACCTTGACAAATAGAATAATTCTGGTAGCAGATCAATAGCCAACTAAGGCTAGCACAACTTTATCCAAGGGTAGAGCACCAAGAAAGAATAACCAAAAACCAAGCAAAAAGTCCAAACCATAACCAAGAGAAATTCTAAACCATAACCAAGAATACCAGTTGTAGCAGCTACAAATGCACTCCCTCTCCAAACTTGCACACCACTAGTCCTTATGCAGTTGTGAGAGTGTGAGTGATAAATGAGCTCTAGCACCCTCTATTTATATTGTTTTGTCTCACTTGACTGGGTCGACTTCTCTTTCTGGAGGCTAATAACTTAATATTAAATATTCTCTTGAGCCGACTTGTCTCCTAGGGTTATTATCCAATGTTTTAGGGTTTCTCCTACTTCCCGGAATATTCTAGTATTGTCAAAGGTTACATGTGGAGGTTAATACCCCCCACAACTACAATAATATCAACACCACTCACCCACTAACACATGCAAAACTAACTATCGATACAATAACCTTTAAACCATTAACATGTTAAAGTCTAACACTACTACAAGAAAAAAAATAACATTATTGTTGACATTAAGATTTTTTTTCATTTTGGGAGTCGAAATTTGTTGCATTTCAATTTTTTTCCAATATTTTTGAAATTTTTTAATTATCAACATTATAAATACTTCATATTATTGTGTTGGGTGAAAATTATGCATTTTTTAAAATGTTTCCTACTAAACATTGATATTTCAACGTTTTCTTATAAAATGAATAAAATAATAATCATTTATACAAAATAATTGATAATTTTAATGTGAAAAGTTTGACATATTTTGTAAGAATTTTAATTTTTTTTACATCACCACAAATATTCCACCAAGATATTTCCAACCATGTATTTTGAGCCTAAAATGAAGTTCAGACACCAACGTTATGCCACTAGGTAGTGACATTCAAGCTCAACTAATAACAAAATTAAAACATTAATATGCATAGTAGAGTATTGATCATTGTTGAATACGAATGTTAATGATAATTATAATATTAATTTTTTTTCCATAAGTTAATAATACTTAAACAATGCTTCTCTCGATTTTAAAAATCCATTTAAGGAACTATGGAAAAATAATGGTAAATATTTAAGTAATGTTTTATTCCTAAGTGAACGACATAATACATTCACATAAAATAATATTAAAATAAATCTAAAACAATTGATGCCTTTGAGTGCACTTTGTACATTGATCATCATAACCCTCTTCAAATTTGACAAATTTTAAAATACTCTATTTCTCAACAAAAACCCTTGTTATGCCCTAACTTCTACCATTTCTCATTCTCTTTTTGGAATTTTTCCGCTCCAACCTAGGGTTTCTCTCAGAAACAAGGTGTTGATGGGGATAATAGTGTGGCATTAGCAGTATGGTTTTAAGACACGAAAAATCCCAATGAAACCCTTTTCTGTTTGATGTGGAAAAACATTCTAGATTTGTAACACACCTTACCCCTGAGTATCTTTCCTAAGGATGGGGCATCAAAATTTCACTCTCCTTAACATATCAAATCCTCTTTCTAAGGTCTTTATCCTCTTCTACTTACTCGTAGTGTTCTAATGACTGCTACCCGGCTCAAATCCGAGCTTTGGGTTGAAAGTTATGGCTTCCTAGAGTTCTTCGGGCGTTCATTGGTTGAGGGTCACGTGGTGTCCATGTGAATCCACCTGACACATATTATTTCCAAGTTACTTCATCCATGATGGAAGTCCATCCACCGTCTGATCCCACAACTGGACTCAACCTTTGTATAAAACACAGACGTCTAACATGTAGGCCAACAAGAACTTTGGCACTTCGGTGCTTCAGTGATGAATACCTCCTTACTGTCTACGCACTAGACCTTTCAAAGTCTCGAACTCCCGAAGTCTCATAAGACTGCCATGTGGTTTCGACCTTATGGCCTTTTGGGTCCCTCTATTTCGCTACACCCCAAATCATCCGGAGTCCTAAAGTCGCGGACTCTCAGAGTTTCGGTAACTTCACCAACCACTTTGTCTAGGTGGGCTCGTACCAGGGACTGTGACGTAGAAGTGTCACGTTTTAATAGGCATATAGGGTCTACGAAAAACACAGATCGAGTTGACATGTGGCACATCGATTGTGGGTCCATGTCACCCTGGTGAAATTGTCTTTCCACTTCACACCAGATTGACAACCTTCTAACATCCCTCAAATGTCATGGTCAAGATCCGACCACATGGATCCATAGATCCACGACTAGTGTTACTTCATGAATCCAGCCTTCGGGAGTTTTGTGATGCAAAACTCCTCTTTTCTCCCAAAGTTGGTTAGTGTCAGGCTGAACATAGCCTAGATCTGACAGTTATGGAAGGTCCTGAAGCGTCCTCGAACCGACGACTCTTGTTACTTCGAGCTTTAGAGATTTTTGACACACCACACCTCAAATTCCCTAGAGTGCCCACTCTCATAACTAAATGATCTAGCACCATGTGTCCCCTGTATATTGACGGTCGAGAGGGGTCACAAAGTATCCATGGATCAACTATCCACATTAGTTCGTGACTTTGGAGTTCGGGGATTTTTGCATTACAAGACCCCTATCCTCCCGAAGCGGTCAACAATGGGATGACTACATCATAAATCCTATGGCTAGGAAAGAACCTGTAGGGTCCCTAGATCTATGGTCCTAGTCACTTCACAGCTATGGCCTTCGAGAGTTTTTTCTTTATTTCCACTCCATTCTCTCGAAGTAGGACTTCACCGAAGTACCGGGTACAAGTCCCTCCTCCTGAATGATCAGATGATAGGCAGGGCTCCTTTACTTCATAACTTCGGTGTTTAGTTAGTTGGATGCTATAACATCCTTATTCTCTTGAAGTAGAACTTTTCCAAATTCTTCTCTGTGTAGATCCAATGACTGAGGGGATCCTCGAACATTCTTGATCGGTGGCTCACACTACTTCACGATGGAGAGTTGGCTCCCAGTTTAGTCAGTAATATAGGTTCCTCTAACCACTAGGGAGACCGCCCAATGTCGGTTAACCTTATAGGTAACCATAACTCTTGATTGCCTTCGAATGATTTGTGACTATTAGGGACGACAATACTCCAAAGTCTCGAACTTCCAGAGCTCTAAAGTTAGAAGGACTTGGCTCCCTTCGACTTAGGATAGGGTTCCTAGACCTTGGTCACATGGGTCCTTCTAACTCTCACGAGTTAAGCACAACTTCTTGATCGTGAAGTTGTTGAGGACTTGGGAATAATATCTCAGTCACACAACAAGGAGTCTGAAGAAGATATCCTCTTCATATGGACAAGGCTAGATTGATGCAATTCTCTCTATCCCAGCCCTCCTATGGGTTTACATCACAAGATGCCTTGAAGGATAAGATGGGGCATATAGATGATCAATCGGAAGCATAAGTTCACAAGAAGACAAATGCATACACATAGCTTGATCATTCAATACATAAACCATTTATAGACAGATGAATACATGCATTCATCCATTATTCCATTTTAGTGCACAAAGTATGAAAAAACTATTAGAACTAGACGACGCAATGCGAATGCTGAAAGGGGTTCATGTTTCCACCCAACCATAGGCTTAGCCACTCCTAACAGATTTTCCACTTGCCACCCCTAAGCTAGACCACAATGATTTGAGAGAGAATTATGTCTTTCGGCTCAACAACAATCAGGTAAAACTATTACTCTCCTCCTCCCACAGGATCTTGGCAACACATTTTCTCTATAGTAGGCAAGACGGCCTTCATGAGCACCTCCTCGGTCACTCAACACCCTCGTTTATCAGCTTGTATCATAACCCTGCCAGCCACATCCCGCGACCATAACATGTTCATTTCTCAGTTCTTCCTTGAACTTGAGAGCTTACTCTCTCTTCTCTGCTTCTCTTCACAACCATTCCTCTGCCCACTATGCCTTCCTTTCTTACCTTCCTCAACAAGATTGCATGTGGTCTGAATTCCAAGTCTATGGCTAGGTTTTAAATACTTACAGATGGGTGCTCTACCCCATCCCCTCATTAACTCTTGAGAAGGTCTTACAATCTACCATCTAGAATGTAATTCATCCCTGGGTCAGAGGACTATTCTTGTCCTAAGCAATTAAATCCAACAAGGTATTGGTTTGGTAGGGGTTATCTCAACCATTCATGGTTCCCTCACCATCTTTTTCATAGCATCTATGGTCTATCTTGGAAATCCCCCTCTTTCAGCAGCCATGCAACACTTGTCCATTTCTATTAATAACTTAAATTACATTCCTTGACCTTTTATACAAAGGTTCATCAAATCAAACATTCACACATATCGATTCTTCCATAGTCTCTTGGCCAATATATTTATATTTACAAACTGGGGGAAACAAGGGTGTTATAATCCACTCCACCTTAAAGGAAGATCATCTTCGATGTTCTAACTATAAATGTGCTCTATATATACAAAAGTAAGCAAAAAGGGATATTCATGTTTCATGTCATCCTCCATTTCCCACGTAGACTCATCTGGGCCAAAATGTTTCCACTGCACCTTGACTTGTGAAATGGTTCATTTCCTGAGTGAGGTTTCCTTCATGTCTAGTAGGCATTGAGTTTCTAGTAGGAAATTCTCCCTCTAGCTCCACTTAAATCACAAACCATTCAATTATATGATAAGAATCATGTACATATTTCTTCAAAAATGAAACATGGAAAACATTATGTGCCTTCACTGTGGGAGGGACTACTAGCTTATAGGATACATGTCCCACTCTATCTAAGATTTCAAAGGGTCCAAAATACTAGGGTGCTAGCTTGGTACAAGCTCCCATTCTTAGGGAACTCTTCATTGGTCTAATTATGAGATAGACATGTTCTCCTGTCTTGAACTCTCTAGGAGTTCTCTTTCTATAGGCGTAACTCTTCTGTCTATCCTGAGCAGTTTTCAGATTTTTCTTAATAGGAATTACTTGTTGTTCCATTTCTTTCAACATGTCGGGTCCAATTGTAATTCTATCCACTGGATTACTCCAGATGATTGGAATCTTGCATTGTCTACCATGGAGGGCTTCAAAAGGGATCATCTTCAATGACTCTTGATAACCGTTGTTGTAAGAAAATTATACCAGTGGAAGGTAGTCTTCCCACTTCTTAGGCTGATGCATTACATGCATCCTTAGCATGTATTCTAATATTTGGTTCACTCTTTCTGTCTGTCCATTCGTTTGAGGGTCATAGGCTATGCTAAACAACAATTTAGTCTCAAAACCAACCATAAAGGATTTCCAAAAGCTTGAAGTAAATTTTGTGTCACTGTCAGATATAATCTCCCTAGGCATGCCATGCAATCTAAATATATCCTTCAAAAATATGTTGGCAATATCTATTGCCTTGAAAGTTGACTTGACAGGAACAAAGTGAGCTGACTTTCTCAATTTGTCCACCATTACCATGATGGCATCATTCTGCTCGACTGATTTTGGTAATCCAGTGATGAAATCCATGGAGATGGTTTTCCATTTCCATTATGGAATTGGTAGAGGATGTAACAACCCTATTGGGTGTTGGTGTTCTGCCTTAACTTGTTGGCATTCTAGACATTTAGCTAGATAGAAAACTATGTCCCTTTTCAATCCAGGCAAATAGAATTGTTTCCTAGTGGCCGTGATCATTTTCTGATAACCTGGATAACCAATATATGGTCTCTTGTGTAGTTCATCCATTATGAACATCTTCAAGTGCCACAACTTGGAATATACAATCTATTTCTGTAGGTCAACATGCCTTCATCAAGCATCTGATAGCCTTCATACTTTATCCCCATGGGATCTTTCTTTAGATATGACGCCACAGTCTTGAAAAATGCATCTTTTTCTTATGCATTCTTGACTCTCTCCCTGACATCTGTTTCATAGGTGCTTACCGCTGCCAGGTGAATCATTTTCACACTTCTGCTAAGGGCATAAACCACCCTATTTTCCTTTCCTTTAATGTGTTTGATTTTGAAATCAAGCTCACTAAGGAGAGTCATCCACCTAACTTGTCTAGTATTAAGTTTCAGTTGATCAAACAGGTGCCTCAACCCACAATGGTATGTCATAAGTAAAAATCTCCTACCCAGGAGGTAATGCCTCCACATTTTTAAAGCATGCACTATGGAAACCAACTCTAGAACATGGGTCACATTATTTGATTTCGTGCTCATTCAATTTTATGGATTCATAGAAAATTACACACCCTTCTTTCATAAGGACTTCTCCAAGTCCTTCATTACAGACATCTATACACATGATGAAGTCATTATTAGGGTTCACAATCTTCAACACATGTGCATGTGTTAGAAGGTATTTCAGTTCTTGAAATATTTCTTCACATCTGATATCCAAGTGAATTTAACCCCCCTTTTTTGAAGGGTAGTGATTGGACAACCAATATTGCAAAACCCTTTTATGAACCTTCTATAGTATCCTGCTAAGCCCATAAAGGACCTAATATTAGATACATCCTTTGCAGTAGGAAATTCCATGATAGATCTGATCTTCTCAAGGTCTACTTCCACCCTTTCTTCAGAAATGACATGGCCTAAGTAATGTACTTGCTTCTAGAAAAAGTCACACTTGCTAAATTTAGCGTAGAGCTAATGCTCTCTTAGTACTTGAAGCACTAATTTAATATGTTCTTCATTCTCCTCTCTATTCTTGGAGTAGATTAGGATATCATCAATGAAAACCAATACAAATATGTCTAGGAATTTGCTGGGTACATTATTTATCAAGCACATAAAAGTGGCGGGGGCATTGGTTAGTCCAAATGGCACCACCAAAAATTCATAATGACCATATCTTGTCCTGAAGGATGTTTTGTGGATGTCTTCATCCTTGATTCAGACTTGACGGTATCCATACCTTAAGTCAATTCTTCAAGAAAATGGAAGCACCCCTTAATTGGTCAAACAAGTCATCGATTCTTGGTAACAGATACTTGTTCTTTATGGTTGTCTTATTGAGTTTTATATATCCTATGCATAGTTGGAGTGTCCCATCTTTCTTCTTCACAAAAAAGACGAGTGCTCCCCATGGAGACACACTAGGTTGGATGTAGCCTTTTCCTATCATCTCCTTTAGCTATAGCTTGAGCTCAACTAGATATAGTGTACTCATCCTATAGGGAGTTCTAGACACTGGCACTACTTCTGGTGCAAGTTCTATGGAGAAGTCAATGTCTCTTCTCAGAGGTAGACTCGATACCTCTTTTGGAAACATGTCTTTACGCTCTCTTAATATGGGGTGGTCCTCTAGGTTTGGTTTGTCATCCTCAACAGATTCCAACACCTATATTGTATATAGAGGACATCCCTTTCTGCAATACTTTTTCATTTGAAGGGTTGATATTTGTCTCACTAAGACAGGCCTTTGAACCCCTTGAAGGCTTATTTTTCTCCTTTCTTCATTTTCACACTCCAAAGTTTTATGGTCACAATCCAACTTGGTTTTATAAGTGGCTAACCAGTCCATAAAAACCAATAGGTCATAAGATCGTAGGGGAAATATGTTAAGGGTCACTTGGGTGGGCAATCCATCCATAATGAATTGGAAAGCTGGCATGACCTCTCCTAATTTTATTTTGGTTCCAGTAGCTAGTTGTACTAACCATGGCTTAACATGTCTAACCGGTTGCAGTTTACAATTATCAACAGCCTGAGGGGACACATAACTCAAATTAGAACCGGGGCCAATTAAAATAGAAACTAGATGGAAACTAGATGGTTGGTGATCATACCTTCCATCTCCACCACTGAGACTTGGTGGTCGGCTTGGTTATTATCCAAGGATGCATAAATCCATGGCATGCTCCTAGCCACATCATTGACTATGGTAGATTCTTGGATATTGTAAAATCTCCTACTGTTCTATTGTATGTGTGGACAATCCCTCAGTAGATGTTCTTCTCCACAACCCCAATAGTTCAAGAGTTCTTTCTTTGGGTTATCATTCTTTCCTGGGGTTGCTCCAAAAGGTTTACTTCCACTCTAGGAGGGGAAATTTTGTTGATACTCACTTATAGTAGGAATGCTCATCCTAGAACCCTTCCCATACTTCTTAAATCTTGAGGATTTAAACCCCTTCTTCTTGAATCCTAAACTACTCTTCTTCTTCCAGTCCTTGCAAGGTTCTATCTGACTCCCTAATTGTTCATAACAATACCTTTCCTTCCAGATAGTGTCTTCTAAGGTCTTTGGCTCATCATACACAATCTTGTTCCTGTAGGTTTGAGGTAACCCACTAATAAATCAGTACACATTTAACTTTTCATCCTTTATGTAGGGTACATACCTCAGCAACTCAAGGAATTTAGTGACATATTCCTCTATGGTGAGTTGTCTGAGCCTAAGTTCATAGAACTCCTTAGTCTTCCCATCAAAGTATTTCTCTGACAAATACTTCTTCTTGAAGTATTTCTCAAAGTGTTTCCATGACAAGTCCTTCTCATGGACTCCTTTCACATTCCTAAGGTCTTCCCACCAAATGGAAGCCTTTCCATTCAGGTTGAAGATGGTTATTCGAGTCTTCAAGTTTTCAGAGTAGTCATGAACTATGAAGTACTTCTTTAAACCAAGCAGCCAAGCTTCTGCCTCTTCCCCTTTCTCAATCTCTCCATTGAAAGAGGGTCATTTGGCTTTCTTGAACTCTTCAGGATCATGACTTTTGGAATGCTTTCACTTCTTTCCCTTCCTTTGAGAATGTGAACTAGCTTTGCTACTAGAATACCCCTCATGGTTGCTAGTTTCCTCTCCAAAGGAATCTCTCGATGAGTGTCTCCTGCCCCTAGGTTGGACCTTCCTTGAGGTACTCCTCTTAGTGTGGCCACTTATGGGACCACATTTTCGTATCTCAGGTGGACTTTGACTTCTCTTCGTATGTCGTTGGTCCACCTGACTGGTTGCGGGTCCATGCTTTGACTGCCTCTGTATATCGAATAAAATCTACAGCAAGAATGCATTAATTTTTGTTTGTTTTTATTTCTCCTTTATCAACCTTTCATTGTCGGCCTTGAAACTCTGTAATTCGGCCATGAGGCTCCTTACAGTTTCATCCAAATCTGAACAATTTTCCACCACCCTCCTTTCGTTAGATTCTTTGTCTCTATTGTAGGAGTCATACCCCACTTCCTAGCGTGTCACCATCCTTTATACTTGTAGTTTTCCCGTGATTTACTGACTACTTGAGTGTTGAAAAAACACCTACTGCTAGCCAACAGTCTATTAGTTTATGAACAACACACAATTCATATTTCTTAAGTACACACACAGTAGAAAGATTCATTCTTTTCTTCAGTAAAAGTTTAACCATACTCTTTAGGAAAGAGGTAAGATAGGGTGTCACCCTAAAATTTTCTTTAAATATGGTTTTTACATGAATCATCCATGAGCCCAAGAAGGAAAAGTGTTGTAACCATGCTCTGATACAAAACATCTCAAATCCTTTGTCTCAAAATTTTTCTCTCCTTAGGGGTGGGGCATCAAAATTTTTCTCTCCTTAACATCTCAAATCCTTTGTCTGAGGTCTTTATCCTCTTCTAATTACCCTTAGAATTATAATTACTACTACCCAACTCAAATGAGCTTTGGGTTGTAAGTTATGGATTCCCAAAGTTCTTCAGGAGTTCATTGGTTGAGGGCCATGTGGCATCCATGTGAATCCACCTCACACATATTTTCTCCAAGTTCCTTCATCCACGGTTGAAGTCCATCCACCATCTAATCCCATGACTGGACTCAAACTTCATATAACACACAAGTGTTTAACACGTAGGCCAACAAGAACTTCGACACTTCGGTGCTGAACACCTCCTTACTGTTTACACACTAGACATTCCGAAGTCCCCAACTCCTGAAATCTGGTAAGCTTGCCACATGGTTTCGACCTTCATGCATTTTAAGTCCCTCTATTTTGCTACAATCCAAATCCTCCAGAGTCTCAAAGTCATGGACTCTTGGAGTTCCGGTCACTTCACTAACCACTTTGGCTAGGTGGGCTCATACCAGGGAATGACATGTAGAAGGTCTAGGGGTGATACATGCCACGTTCCAATAGGTATATAAGGTCTACGAAAAGCACAGATTGAGCTGACATGTGACACATCAATCATGGGTCCATGTCACCCCGGTGACATTAGCTTACCACATCATACCAGAACGACAACCTTCTAACATCCCTCAAATATCACGGTTGAGAATTTGCCACGTGGATCCATAGATCCATGACTAGCGTTACTTTGTGACTCCGACCTTCTGGAGTTTTGCGATATAAAAATCCTCTTTTTTCCTGAAGTTGGTCAATGTCGAGTTGACCACAATCTATATATGAAAGTTAGGGAAGGTCCCGAAGTGTCCTCGAATTGACGACTCCCCTTACTTCGATCTTCATAGATTTTTGGCACACTACACATCAAATTCCATGGAGTTCCCAGTCTCCAAACTAAAGGATGTAGCACCATGCGTCCCCTATATATCGATAGTTGAGAGGGGTCCTGAAGTGTCTATGGATCAACGGTCCACATTACTTCATGACTTTGGCCTTCGGGGAGTTTGATGTTACAATGGCCCTGTCCTCCTAAAGCAGTCAACGCCAGGCTGACTACATCATGAATCCTACGGCTAGGAAAGAACTCGAAGGGTCCCTAGATCTATGGTCCTGGTCACTTCATGGCTTCGGCCTTTGGGATTTTTGGCTTTACTGCCACTCCATTCTCCCGAAGTAGGACTTCGTAGAAGCACCAGGTGCGAGTCCCTCCTCTTGAATGATCGAACGGTAGGTGAGGCTCCTGACGATCTCCCCCAAATCTATGACTCTCATTTACTTCATAACTTCGGCGTTTAGGGAGTTTGATGGTATAACATCCCTATTCTCTCGAAGTAGAACTTTGTCGAAGTCTTCTCAGTGTATATCTAATGGATGAGGGGATCCCCAAACATTCTCGATCGGTGGCTCGTGGTACTTTGCGATGGGGAGTTGTGTCTCAATTTAGTCAGTAAGATAGGTTCCTCTAACCACTAGGGAAACCTCCCAACACTGGTCAACCTTACAGGTAATAATAAATCTCAGTCGCCTTCGACTGGTTTGTGACTATTAGGGCCGAAAATACTTTGAAGTCTTGACTTTTGGAGCTCCAAAGTCAGAAGGAATTGTCTCCCTTATGCTTATCATAGGGTTCCTAGACCATGGTCACATGGGTCCTTATAACTCTCACAAGTTAAGAACAACTTCCTCATCGTGAACTTCCTGAGGACTTGGGAATAATATCTCGATCGCACAACAAGGAGTCCGAAGAAGATATCCTCTTCAGATGGATAGGCCTAAGTTGATGCAATGCTCTCTATCCCTTCCATCCTATGGGTTTACGTCCCAAGATGCCTTGAAGGATAAACTATGGAATATAAATGATCAATCAAAAGGATAAGTTGACAAGGAGACAAATGCATACACATAGCTTGACCATTCAATACAGAAACCATTTATAGACAGATAAATACATGCATTCATCCATTATTCCATTTCAGTGCACAAAGTATGAAAACACTTATCAGAAACAGACGATGTTATGTGACTACTGAAAGGGGTGCTTTTTTCCACCCAACCATAGGCTCAATCACTCATAATAGATTTACCACTGGACACCCCTGAGCTAGACCACGATGTTCTAAGATAGAATACTGTCTTCCAACTTAGCAATAATCAGGGACAGAGGTTACTCTCCTCCTCCCATAAGAACTTGGCAATGAGCTTTCTCTATACCAAGCAAGGAGGCCCACCTTAGCACTTCCTCAGTCACTCAACACCCTCATTTATCATCTTGTATCATAACCCTTCTAACCACATCCTGCGACTAGAACACGTTCATTTCTTAGTTCTTCCTCGAACTTGAGAGCTTAGTCTCTCTTCTTTGCTTCTCTTTGGAGCCCTTCCTCTGCCCACCACACCTTCTTTTCTTTCCTTCCTCAACAAGATTACTTGTGGTCTGAATTCCCAGTCCGTGGCCAGGTCTGAAATCCTTACATATGGGCGCTCTACCCCATCCCCTCATTAACTCTTGAGGAGGTCTTCCCACCTACCAGCCTGAATCTAATTCATCCCTGGGTCAGAGGATTGTTCTGGTCCTAGGAAATTAAATCTAGCAAGGTACTGGTTTGGTGGGGGTTATCTCAACCATTCCTGGTTCCCCTCACCATCTCTTTCATAGCATTTGTGGTCTATCTTGGCAAACCCCCACTTTCAGTAGCCATGCAACACTTGTCCATTTATATTAATAACATAAATTACATTCCTTGACCTTTTATACAAACGTTCATCAAATCAAAGATTCACACATATGGAGTTTTCCATAGTCTCTTTGCCAATATATTTATATTTACAAAAATAAATCATTCCCTTTTTGTAAAAACTGCTTGGCCAAAAAATACTTATTATGCAAAAGTAATTCTTACAAAAGTGTTGCATTGAAAACTCCCATTATCTCATCTTTCTTTTGGTTGCATATACATGATGATACTTAGTTATAAAACTAATTTCATATTCAAAACCTAATTATTTGATGAACTAGACAAGAAAGTGGTTATTATTTGATGAACTAGGCAGGAAAGTGGTTATTCGTAAATTTATTTTCAAACTTTTTTTAGTTTTTTAAATAGATCTATACATAATTTGATATGTGAAAAAGTATGTTGATTGAGTGAGGCCAACAAAATATATGTTTTCTCAATGGTCAATGCAAGAAAATAATCGTTTCTTTTGACATGTTAGATACAATATAAATATGAAAAAACATACATCAATTAACTTGCAAGGATATTTTGAAATACATACACAATAAATCTTGATTTATTGTAAAAATATAAATTATAGAAAATTGATAACATCGCCAAATATATGTTTTCTATTTATTCAATTCTTTGATAACTATATCAATTATTTTCTTAACATTGACATGTTTTTTTGGAGAATATGACCGATATGTGGGTGTTGGTGTAGAGTTTGAAAACCTAAATGATGAAACCAATATATATAAAAAGGTATACATGTAGAGGACAAATAGTACCAGTGCATGTCTAGTTTTTCAAAAAAAATTAGGATTTTATTATACTTATGAAAAATAATAGAATCAACAAATATTCAAATTAGTATGTAAAGTGTTGATGCAAATTAAAAAGTTTTAACATAATGAAAAAAATATATATTTTTTAAGTGTGTAAAGGTTAGTTTCTAGTAGTGCAACACATAATTCTTTTTGGAAATCATTGAAAAGTGGAAGCCTCTACGAATCTTCAAGAACCTTCGTGTATGTGGTGATTGCCACACTGCCACTAAATTCATCTCGAAAATTATTGGGTGATAAATTATTATGAGGTATGTAAACCATTTTCATTTCTTTACTGATGAATCATGCTCTTGTGGGGATTATTGATGAAAGGAATTGCAACCAACAACAAATGTATGCTTGCAGGACATTCTTATGCATATTATTTTCCTTTTGATGAAAGAAGTACTATTTCTATTCCTAGTAAGTTGAATTCCTATCAAGATTTTATGCTTTGGTTTAATTTGGATGAATCATTGCATCTGTAATGACCCCTCCATTACCACAACAAAAAGAGATGTACAAAGGGTAATTTTTTTTTTTTAGCATTAGGAATTTAAACTCGTCAGGACATAAATTAGTAGCATTATGCGTGGCACATCATCGAAATAAATAACGACACAAAGAAAACACATTGACATAATTAATAGTGGCGCATAATCAATGCATTAACATATTTAGTAATGATATGTAATCAACACATCATATTAATTAGCGACACATAATCAACATGTATAAAAAAAATAACGATGGAAGATCAACTCATCATGATTAAATGAAGAAAAATACTAATAAATGATCAACTATGTCACTAAATAATAAAGAACTACCTTCCCAGCCTATCCTGCATGGTTAGGACCTCCAAGACACATAAGAAATGCTCAAGCCCAGGATTCATCCAATTGATTTTGACCACTTAAGGTCTCAGGGATGGCGACCGCTCTAAGGAACAAGGAGGTGTCTATGTCCCACCAAATTAATCACAACTCATAACTCTAGGATATATTATCAGTGATACATCAACAATATTTCCATGGCACACGATTAAGCTAATTACATAAGAAATCATACATCAACATTATGTCCATGGCACAACAGTAAGCTATTTACTTAATCAATCATACATCAACAATATGTTCATGGTGCAAGAGTAAGCTATTTACTTAATCAATCATACATCAACATTAATTTCATGGCACACGAATAATCTGATTAATTAATCAATCATATATCAATATTATTTTTATGGCGCTCGAGTAAACTAGTTACTTAATCAATCATATATCAACATTATTTTCATGGTGCGTGAGTAATCTAATTACTTAATCAATCATATATCAACATTATTTTCATGGCGCGTGAGTAATCTAGTTACTTAATCAATCATATATCAACATTATTTTCATGGCGCATGAGTAATCTAATTGCTTAATCAATCATTCGTTAGTAATAAGTGCAAATGAGTAAGAAAATAAGAACTACGGATTTTAAAAACTACAAAAACATAAGTAAGAATCCGACACTAGGTAGAGATCTATTACTCCCATCTTTAGAATCTCGCCTAAGTTAAGTTAAAAAAGTCAAGCATCTTATATTGGATATATCGAGCTACTATATCAAGTACCATTCTTATGTAGCGCAACGAAGTAAATACACTTGTAAATGACTTAACTCAATTAAGTGGTACCATAAGAATTAATGTTAAATTCAAATATAATTACAAGGTACCATAAGGAGGTCATATTTAATAATAATTAATGGGACTCAAGGATGCTTTGTACATCCCTTAAGGGAATTAAAAGACCTACACACACAAAGCGAAAATCAGATGGTTCACATACTGTTTTACTTATCCATGTATAAGGATTTTTAAGAAGTTTGAGTCTTAATAATTTAATTCAAGATAAGAGTTCAGGGCCGGCTTATGATTCCACAACGACTTAAAAAGGGACTAAGTGAAGATATATGTTAAAAAAAATTAAAAGAAGGCAAGCTATCCTTATGTAAGAAGTAATTAAGGAGGTTAAATGGTCAAGAAAAAGTAAGGGACTTTATATATACTCACTGGTGTATCTTGGATACAAGTTTTCTTAAGCATATGCTTCAGTGGGAGGAACACACAGTCGAATACCGAACTGCCTGACCAACTATAACAAGGACTCACAATGCAGTCCACTTGGAGAAATCACCGAGTTATTACAAGAATAATCTACACTACCGACCAACTAAATGAAGGTATACAGAACTAGTATTTTTTTTTTCCGACGTAAGTTCAGACTGTTATAAAGGATAACTTTAGATTGGAGAGGAACACAAAATTACCATCGCCATGGAAGCGAACCGATGAGGGATGAAGGCCGTTAGGTTTGAGGAAAACCATAGTTAATTAACCCTCAGAATTCCATTACATAGGAAGTCTCGTTTTTCTCCTCGACAGAGTCCTAACCAGATAAGAGGAACATCCATTCAGTCTCGCCCAAGGTGCTAGCGTTGTCACAAGCGAAGGTCAAGAGGATGAAAATCTAAAGACCCCCGAAATCTGAGTGTGGAAACCAGAGAACTCAGAAATTCGAGGAACATACACTCAGAAGGATGACCACTCGAACGAGCGATCGAGGGGAAGCTACTCTGAGAAGGGAGGATTCCTACGAGTGATCTCTTCCATCAACAAGTTTTCAACAAGATTCGGAGTACAGGTGCGCATACAAAATTAACATTTCAATTCGAATATCAACGATTTCAGATTGCGCAACACTCAGGCCGCCTTCAACGCGTTTTAGAAACCTGATAGTTGTTTCCTCTTTTTAAACACAGTGGTTCACGGATCGGAGCCTGGGTTAAGCTCCAAAAAGTCCAAGAAAAAAAATGCCACTTCATTCTAAAAGGGATCTTTGCTCAACCCCAACCCGATATATCACAACATTCTTCTCTCCATAAAATTATATGAGCCATTTTACGACATTAGCGCAACTATAAATAAAAGTGATAGATTAATCTAAATCTTTTGATATGCAACCCATTAATGGAAGCACCCAACAGTTTCACATCTTGTATATGCATAAAACAACTAGCTTCCATTATTCATTGGTGAAATCGAAGTTGAAAAAATTACCAGAAATTCACTTTCCACACCATAGGACCATCTATAAAACATACAATTGATAACATAAATTCCAATGCAATTTGCAACAATTTCTAAACTATATCCATGAACTAATCTATTACAATAAACAATTCTCAATATAAATGTCTTAGCCAATGACGAATGAATCGAAGATTATCTTTAGCAAATGACACCCCTTCCTATCTCCAACCTACTAATTAGAGATACTTCACCGGTACCTCCGAACCAATGCTAGGGGTACTCTTCTTCCCCCTTAGCCCCCAGAGCTGCAAAGGGGCCATGCACACAAAATGAAAAATCCTCTAGCCCCCATCTTTTCTCGCAAGGTAGAGCCACCACGCTATCTCAAGATGGGTATCCCAACTCTTACAAGTAAAATCAGTAAAAAAAAATTCGGCAGCATAACTTTGTCGTTAATCAGCGTGTGTCCCTTTTTCCTCTGGACCATTTGCATTATAGGATTTTTCTCAATGAACACAACCCCACTTGTACAATTAATTACTTGAGAATTATTTCTCCATTACACTTCTCACCCTCCCCCCAAGATTCACCAGTAATTACATATTATAATTTAATTAAAAGTCAAATTCCCTCACCCTTCCTAAAAGCACTCCTTAATTCGCTCCTAGTTGTCTCTTTATTCCCCTTATTCCCATTTAATGACTGACGCCTTACTAAATCTGAGTTGAGTTAAAATAAGAATCTTCTTTTTGTTAGACTAGTGTTAACTAGACTCTAGATACCTTTCTATGCATACACATTCTTTCAGCTTTATTCATTTTTTATCTTAAATTCCAATTTTGTATTTTCTTTTACATATGTGTATTAAATCAATCTTTAGGTTTAATTTATTTTTCTTAATTTCTTAAATTGATTTACCTCATTCCTATTTTGATTTAGCTAATAATTTAGTTTTAGTCTTCTTAGCAACTTAGGCTTAATTTTTTAATAGGCTTAGACTTTCATTTGAGGATTAACAATTAATAATTTCAATCCTTAATTAATTAATTAAAGCCAACGATGCTTAAATATTTTACAAGGTTTAATTATTTGCTCAAGGTTTTCTAGGCCATCTAGATTCATTGACTCAAGTTTTATTTGCACGGTGTGCTATTCAAGATGCACTCCGTGCTCCAAGGGTGCCACTTGCCTTTGATTGGTTTTGGTAGTTGTCCAAACCCTAGAGTCAGCACTCCATTCAGGCGACCTTGTGAGAGACTAAGGGCTTCTAAGGAATAAGGACCCCACCTTATTGTGTGCCCCCTAGAAATATGCGTGAACAACTCTCTCAATCTACCCTCACGACATCATGGACCTATCAAACTAGGTAATCGTTAAGCTACAATTCGAGACACAGAGGGAGTGCTAGTGGGTTGTGACAGAGACTCTACCACACCTCTCCCTCCATATCTAGTCTATGTGCATGACTCCTTTACTCCTTATGTGAGTCATATTAGCAAGAAATCATCATCCTGCATCCATCAATGAAACAGTACCAATGATCCATATACATAAATGAAATACTCAAACCAATACAATCCACTCCTTGACCCAATCCAGAGTCCAAGGAGGTCCATTGACGCCATCATAATCCAGACTCTGTCAATTTCCTACACACTCAGGGAAAAATCATCGATAGCATCTGTCAATACACATATATCAAATAACATCAAATCACAATCCATCATCATCATCATAAGAATCTATAAGAAAAACAAGCAACCATGTACTATAACCAGATCAATTTTATGCAAGTGTCCTCAAAGAATAAGTCAATAGAATGTGCTCGCAAGAGAGGGATGTTACATACACCCCTTCTTGTTTTAAAATTCGTCATGAAGTTTTACAGTTTATAAAATGAAGTAATAAAAGTGTTGGACAATATCTATATGTCTAATCTATCAAATAAGTAAGGAAACTGGTGATGCATATCATATGCGTCCTCCCAAGTAGTCGAGTGTGGACTATAATTGTCCCAGTGGACCTTGACCTAATAGGTTGTTCAATGTCATAGTTGTCGAATGTGATGGTCTAGAATGCGAATTGGCTCTGCCGTGAGTGCACCCTCATCCGACACCTACAAAGAACTCATGTCAATCACATGTGTAGGATCACTAACATAATGTCAAAAAACAGATACATAAAAAAAATCACGCATACACCTCAAAGAATCAAGAAAGGCTAGTCGATAGGACATGGTTCCCTTATTTTACACAACTTCAAAAGGTCCCACAAACCTAGGAGAGATTTTAGGACCATTTCCAAACTTGATCAAAATTTTGTGCGGTTTCACCCGCAAGAAAAATCAATCACCAACTTCATAATTGCGGTCAACGTGAAGTGCATCGACATTACTCTTCTGTCGATCTTGTGCCTCTTTCATCCTTTGTCTTATTGTTTGCAATTGTTATTCCATTTCTTGGATCACTTCTGGTCCTACCAAGACCCTATCCTCAAGTCGATCCCAACTCAATGGCATCCGAAATGGTCACCCATAAAGAAACTCAAACGGTGCCATCTTAATGGTACTTTGGTAGTTTTTGTTGTATGCAAACTCTACTAGTGGTAAGAACTCTTCTCAACATTTTTATCGGTCCATTACATACATACATAACATATCTTCCAAAATTTGGTTCTTTCTTTCGATTTGACTGTCGGTCTCAGGGTGATATGTTGTACTAAAGTTCAGTTATGTTCCCATGGCCTCTTGGAAACTAGTTAGAAATCATCCTATAAACATCGACCCTCTGTCGAATATGATCCTTTTTGTTACACCATGCATTCTAACAATCTCGCTGATAAAATATCTATCTATGTCCAACACCTAATACATCGTTTTCACAAGAATAAAATGTGCACTCTTCATCAAAGTGTCTACTACCACGAAAATCGAGTAGTGTCTTATTTCCGTCAGTGGAAATCCAACTATAAAGTCCATCGAAATGACCTCCCATTTTGATTTTAGAATAGCGTGTGGTTGTATTAATCCTGCCGGATGTGTATGTTCAACTTTAATTGTTGACATTCTAGACATCGCGCCACGTAACTAACTATGTCTACCTTCATTCGTCTTCAAAACAATAAGGGCTTAAGGCATGCCTTCATCTTCATGAGTCCCAGATGATCCATGTACATGATGCTATGCACTTCACTTAATATTAAATTTCTCAATTCGTCATTAGGTGACACAAAAATCCTATTATTATACCTCATTAGTCCATCATTGTCCAATGTATAACCTTCAAACCTTGGCACCATCATGGTGTCTTGTCCGATATTTTCCTTAACTTCTTTGTACCAGTCATCGTCGATATTTATAGATGGAATATTTTCATGAAGGTCTATATGAAGAGGTATCACCGAGAATACATGTGCTCTTCGACTGAATGCATCAACCACTTTGTTTACTATACCCTTTATTTAAGAAATCTCGAAGTCATATTCGTTAAGTAGTTATGACCAATGCCTCTGTTGTGCGTTCAGGTCACTCTGCATAAATATGTGTCGCAATTCACAATGATTTGTCTTTAATCTAAATTTTCATCTAATCAAATAGTGTCTCCATACTCTCAAGGCATATACAATTGCCAATAACTCCAAATCATGTGTTGCATAGTTCTCCTCATGTTTTCCAAATTTCCTAGAGATTTAAGCGATCACTCAACCGTCTTGCATCAATACTCTGCCTAAACCTTCCTTAGATGCATCCGTGCATACCAATAATTCCTGGTCCATGTCAGAGACCTTTAGTATCGATGCTTCCATCAACATCTCCTTGAGCCTTTGAAATTCTTTCGCGCATTTCTCGATCCACACAAACTTATTGTTTTTCTTTTGCAATTCCGTGATTGGATTTGTTATCTTCGAAAAACCTTCGACGAACCGTCGGTAATATCATACTAAACCCATAAAGATGCGTACCTTTGGTAAGTTTGTCAGTGCAGGCCATTCCATAATAAACTCTACCTTCGTTGGATCCACAACGATGCCTTCTCTGAATATAACATGCCCTAAGTAATGAACCTTCATTTGGTAGAAAGTGAGATCGGAAGA
>CBVK0102150818.1:0-13060 GCA_900067695.1 Picea abies
GCTATTAGCCTCCAAGAGAAAAAGTCGGCTAGAAATTATAATAATACATTGAACATACACTTATCCAGAAGGAGAAGTTGGCCCCAACAAAACTGGCAGAACTACTATAAATACAGGGCGTTAGTTCTCATTTGTCACATCTCATAATTGCAGTTCTGCAGTTTGGTGCGCACTGCAGTTGCAGTCTGGTGCGCAGGTTTGGAGTAAGAGGTGGTGCAACTGCAGTAGCAACAAGTTCTCAGTTTTGGCTTGAACATCTCTTGGCTAGGGTTTGGGACTATCTGATCAGTCTTTTGTGTTGCGCTATCTCTTGGCTAGGGTTTGGGACTATCTGATCAGTCTTTTGTGTTGCGCTATTCTTGGAGAGAAGTGCACTACCCTTTGTTTGGCTCTCTAGCCTAGGGTTTGCTTCCAGAGGGATTCTCAGTCAAGGTTAAGGTGCTCGGAGGGAGGCTTCGACCTATGGTTGGGTGACGAGGGTATCGTCAATGGTAAAATGAGCACACCATATTCTATATTCTAACAACATCCTCCTATTTTAATTTCAACCAAGCATTGTTTAGTGATCATTACCTGGTTTCCTTTTTGCAGCCATGAGACTTTGTATGGTTTTGGATGTCTATTTGTCTTCAGCTCCAATTTCTCCACCATCTCTGTGGATACTAGGTTTTCATTACTCCCACTGTCAATGATCACCTTGCATACTTTATCCCTAGTCTTGCAAGCTGTCCTGAAGAGACTATTTCTCTGCACTGGCTTTTCAATTTCTTCCTCCGGTTTCAAGAGAACTTTTCTCAACATTAGGGATGCTCCATCCTCTGCTCCCTCTACTTCAACATTTCTTTGTTGGGCTTCTGAAATGTGGGCTTCTCCTCCTTCCTTCTTCTTCTTAGGGCATTCCCAAGACATGTGTCTTGTCTTTCCACAGGCATAACATCTTACTCCTCCTCTGCCTCTTCCTCTAAAAGAGTTTCTTCCACCACCCTTTCTTTCTTGAGAAATTCCTCCTCGTTTTGAGTGATTGTGTGGTTTCTTAGCCTCATCCTTAGACTGATGTGCTCTTTCATGGTTAAATCCCTTGCTTTTTCTTGGGACCAAGCCTTTACCTCTTCCTTGCTGGTTTTGTTTTCTGGCCAGCTTCTCCTATGCCTTCATCGCAAACTGATAAGCATCCTTCACAGTTTTGACTAACATCATGTTGAGCTCGTCCTGGATTTCATATCTCAAACCATTTATATATCTGGTGACTTTCTCTTTGTCTCTCTCCTATTGTCCATTTCTGATGTTCAGCTGGTAGAACTCCTCGGTGTAATCCTTAACTGTCATCCCTTTCTGTCTCAGGTTTTGCATTTTCCTGAACAGATTTATCTGATAATCTTTGGGTATGAACTTAGCCTTCACCTTGGCTACCATTATGTTCCAACTCTTTATCCTCTGTTTTCCTTTTCTTCTTCTCTCATCCTGTAGTTCATCCCACCACAACGCTGCATGTCCTTTTAACCTAGTGACTGCCTGCTTCACCTTCTTCTTCTCATCGACGTCTTCATAATCGAAGTGTCTGTCCATGGATATTATCCAATCCAACAGTTCTTCAACATCTATGTTTCTCTCATACATGGGAACCTCTATCTTAGCTCTGCCTCCTAGTTTGGAAACTGCTTTCAACAAACATTCCTCTACAACGTCTTCTCCTGCAGTTTCTTCAACTTCAACCTCTTCACTTTCTACTTCACTGACATCTCCAACATCAGGTGCTCTTCTCTACGCTACTTCCATTGTTTCCAATCTGGTGTGAAGTTCTCACATCTCCCTCTCTATAACACGGTTGGCTAAAGGTGCCTCTTGTCTCCTTGGCGGCATTGTGTTGACTTCTTGTCACACATAGAGTACAACTCCAAGTTCTCTGTCTCTTCCTCTTTCTTTTGCCTGAATTCTACAGACGAAGAAATTATTATCTCATACCACCTGATGCAGACCCCATATCCCTCTTGAGGGTTGTGCGATCTCCCGATCAGGATCTTCTGGTTCGGGGCCGAAATGGCTCTTCTGGTTCCGAGCTGGAACCTCCCTCTTCAAATCCACAGGTCCTTCTCTATGTTCGCATGCATGACCAAGTGCTAGGCTCATGCTCTCCACTCCTTGTGACCGTGGGAACGACCACGAACTTGGTCCAAAAGGCGTGTCGCATTTCGTGACCCCGGGCTTTCCAATACGACAAGTCCTTGGCTCCTCGAAGTCATGAATGCCAAAATCCTGATGATGCAAGATCTATGGCTTAGATCTCTCTTGGATCGACATGTATTCTTATTTTGGCGTTTCATGTTTCGTGAATTTGCATCTTATGGAGTTGTCCACTCTTCTTCCCGGTCGCCAAAATCATGAAATCTCCCCTCACTACAGATCGATGGCTCTCGGCCTTAAAATATCTGACAACTTTGATCTTTTTGGGGTTCCACCGATTGAGAGTCCCACGTTGTTGACCCTTGTACTCTCGGTTGCCAAAATTCTGAAATCTTGAGGTGCTTGATCAACGGCTCACAACGCCCTCCATATCTACGGTTAGATCTCTTCCCTGTCACTAACCTCCTCACAACTCCACTTGATACAACGGCTTGTGGGGTCTCACGTTCCTCCTCTCGAGATTTCACTCGCTTCAAACTCAGAATACCTTCTAAGTCTTCGAAGGCTTGGCCTTCGCTTCTTCCGAGGAATGGGTTCCTGGATCTCGATAACACTTTCCAACGTGTTGTTCCTCCTAATATTTTTCTAGTTCAGACTTCAATTTCCCACACACTCCTTGCATCTGAGGGATTTCGATAACTCAGATCCACGATATTTCTCATAGAGAAATTCCTCCCGATTTCCTTGCATTCCTCTCTGGCTCGATGCACACCTTGCAGAGCTTCAAATGAAGAGAAACAATTGAAACTGAAAACTAACAGTCATAGTTCTATTCTCCTCTGTGGAGATTCATTCACTTGTTCATGAAAACCTAAATAATAGGCTTTCAGATCTCACTGAAAGCCTATTATTTCACCGAAATAATTGGGCATGAAGTGTAGATGACAGAAAAAGTACAAGTGGAGGAGCATTATTTTTGGGAGAATCACTGGTTGCTTGGATAAGCAAGAAACAATCCTCAATTTCTCTGTCTAGCACTGAAGATGAATATATTGCAACAACAGAATGTTGCACACAAGTGGAATGGATAAAACAAACTCTACAAGACATCAACATAGTATTTGAAGAACCCACTACTATCCACTGTGATAATACAAGCGCGATAAGTCTCTATAAGAACCTTGTCCAACACTCAAAATCAAAACTCATTCCCATAAAAGTACCACTATCTAAGAGATCAGGCTGAAAACAAAAACATTAAATTGGAATATGTTCTAGCACAAGAACAAGTGGCAAATATTTTTACAAAACCCTTGAGCAAATATGTATTTGAATATCTCAGGAAAAAATTGGGAGTAATCCTTCTTCCTACATAAAATCTCTCAAGAAAATAATGCATCAGTTGGCACCTATTCAGGGGGAGATAGAAATCAACGTCAGAAGGAGTCATTCAGTTATGACAGGAAAAGTGTGATTGAAGGAGGAGTTACCAATGGTCAAAGAAATATTTATACAGACAGATCATCGGAGAAGAAACCCTTTTCCATTGATGCCAAAGGGGGAGAGTAACTTCAGAGTACAGAAGCATCACCACAAGAGGAGATTGTGTATAAAGTTTGTGTGTTTCCCTCAATGAAAAAGGGGCATATTGTTGGACATATTGTCATCGATGTCAACAGTCATAGTAAGCAGAGCAACAAGGTTAATCTCAGGAAGAAAAAGAATCAACATAAGAACATCACATCAAGGTTGAAGAAATTCGTGATTATTGTTGATCATGATAGGATAAAGAATGTTCCTATGATAAAAGCTCAGGAGGGTTAGCAAATGCAGATATCAAGCTCAAAAGAGATGGCACATTGAAACTCATTAGGTATGGCGTGATGAAACACAGAACAAATCAAGACTGTTGATGTGCAATCACCAAATATATGGTAGGGATAAATTGCGAAGAGCGAAAGAAGAATTAAACTACTCATTGGTTACAATCCCGCAATCCGTTGAGATCGTCAGATATCATAGCTTCAAATATCTACGACTGTGGTTGATTCAACAAACGACCAGTTTAAATTAGATTAAATCATGACCATCGGATGCGTAATCGCCAAATCTATGACATGGATAGATTATGGAAATTGAAAGGAGAATTAAACATCACACTTGTTCCAATCTCGCAAATAGTCAGGATCATCCAATCTTATAGCTTCGAAGATCAACGATTATGAGTCTCCAATAGTGCACATCTTCCTATTGCGGAGTTGGGTGATGAGGTAAAACACTCGTAGATTTTGGTTGTGCAATCATTCTTGATCATGGATCTACTTCAAGAATCTTCACAACCATTGGATCACTTTTGAGTGGAAGGAGAGCATAAATGAGAAAAACGATTGAGAATTTTATTATGTGAATTCTCGTCAACCGTCGGATCAAACCCGATTCCCGTTAGCCTTCGGATCATGTTAAAGTGGAAGAAAAGGATAAGATAGAAAAGAGACATTGCATAAAGATTGAGTCGTTGATCCATGATCCATATTGAACAAAGATCTTTCACTTCCAGTATAAAGAAGCAAGGAGGTTATGCTTTGAAAAGTTTGAGATTTGAAATACACAAAGCCCGGAAATCCAAAATAAATAAGGACCGTCGAATCATGTTAAAGTGGAAGGACAGGATAAATCTACAAGAGATGCATCGCAGAATAGATCGAACCGTTGATCTAAAGAACCTGATCAATGAACAAAATTCACTTAGGGTATAAATAAGTAAGGAGGTTACGCTCCAGAAAGTTTGAGATCTGAAATACGTAAAGCCCGAAAATCCAAAATGAATAAGGACCGTCAGATTTGGAGGACACACGAGGGCCGTTGGATCAGGACTGTTGGTCAACAGACCACGTCAACAAGGATGTGTGGTATACCATGTTAGAATAAACATGTGCCACATGAGGATCCACGTCATCAAGACTATGTCAAGAAGGACACGTGGCACAATCAGACAATGAGAAGTGTCAAGTTGAGTCGACATCTCAGGTATGTGCAAATCCCAAATCTGAGTGACATGTGGCAACTACTAGGCTCATGAAACGTCATCAAGTGACACAAGTAACATCACTACGAGAGTTTTTCTTCAGGAGTTTTACCACTAGCACTCGCCCAAAGTCTTGAAGTCCCAAATGCCAAAGACCCGAAGTGGACACGAGATGTCCAATCTGAAGATCACTTTAGGAGAAGTTTCATCCATCGATCTACTACAGTGGAAGGATAAAGTAAGTGAAAGAATTAACTGACAACAAGTGGTCTCCACCGTATTATGACTTACCACAACAGGTGATCTCTCCATAGGAAAGACCCTGCTGAGATCTAAAATCTCCGAAGTCTGAAGACCCAGAATAAATGGTGGCCATCCATTTTCAATGCTTGATTAAGTCCTGGTCGTCATATTAAGCCTTGTAAAGAATCAAATCTAACAATTTATTCGACTCCGCGAAATAAACATCAACCGTCTGATCTGTCTGAAAAATATGTTTTGGGAGTTTTGAAATGTTGAAAACCCGAAGTTTCGAAGTGCGAAGTTTTGTCAGCCGTCCATCATGTCAGAAGATTGAATAGTGACCATTTATTTGATGAGTGCTCAAGCACTCGCTTGGCCTAGCATTTGGTCATCGTCGATGGTGATATGCTATAAGAGTTTTAAAAGGAAATTATAATATGTCGCTATATTTATCAAGCCCATGGTTATGTAACACACAGTCATATGTGATGGTTTGAAGGAAGCGCCTCCGTGAAATTTGGTCTCAGGATTGTATTTAATGGATGAAATTGATCCATAAGTGATTAATTTATGAAAATCCATCACAATGAAAATAATAAAATAGATTATGGTTAAGTTGATTAAAGAGGTGTGATGGTACAAACAAAGGGACACATTGTTTCACACTCACGCTGTTTTGAATAATATATAAACATGAAAGAGCGGGAGAAGAAAGTGTCTCTGCAGTATAGATCATAAGATAAAAAGATGAAGCAGATTCCAGGAAGAAAAGATGAAGATACATATGTATTAAGGGTGGTTGGGTGGTGCAGGGTAGGTTGGTGCCTACAGAGGGAGTTGGTGCTTCCTTGTCAGTTGTAGTTGACTAAACAGGGGGTCATAGCCTCCTACCAGTTGGTGTTGGTGAACCAGGGTGTGGGTGCATCCTGATTAGTTGGTGTTGATCGAAACAGAAGTACATCTTCCTTCTATGTAACATGTAAAACAAATTTTGTAGTTAATAGAAAAGAGTTCGTGGTTTTCCCAATTGGGTTCCACGATAAAATACTGTGTTAAAAATTCTGTGTGCATTAATAAATGAAAAAATATAATTGTTGTGTCATTGATTCACCCCCTCTCTCAGTTACAGGATCTGATCCTTCATCCACCTCCACAACTGCATCAAAATATACCTAAATCCACTACAGGACTTATCCAAGTAGGTCTCCCAAGCTCTCTGCACATTCTCCCAACCAAAGCATCCAAGATTCTACATGACTTCTTTGAATATGCATCACTTGAGTCACCCTCAAGTCTTCGAATCCTCATCATGGAAATGGATTTCCCTTGAATCACCAAGCCATCCAAATTCCTTTAAAAAAACTTGATGAAAAACTTAGGAAATGAAAGAACTCAAAACCAACCATACCTTTCCAATGAAATTCTTCACTACAACCATGTTCTAAGTTTCTTTATCTTGGACCTCCACTTACCCAAGCAACCAAATTACCACATGAACTCCCCTCAATCACCATCCAGAGCTCCACAAACATGCAAGACCTTTGTTGTGATGCAATACTAAGTCCATCCATCCACTTCATGCAACTAGTCGAACTTATCTCCAATATCTCTCCATCTTCGCACCTTGACTACTTCCACTTCAAGGAACCATTCATCCACCTCCCTACTGTCAAGTCATATTGTTATTAACTGACTTTTGTAACTCCGTGAAGATTCACCTCATCCAAAGAATGCAAGCTCTTCCAAAAACCTATCTCAATGCATTTTTTGTTCTCGGTGATGCACGACATGAAGGCGTCATTATGGAAATGTGCCCAACCAAGTTCCTACTACAAGGATTATTTAGGTCACCCCAAGTATTAAAACAAACCCAAGTGCTTCACCTTATTGTAACCCAGGACTGCTCTCCTTCACAATAACTTCTTCGATCATCCTTTGTGTTTTTATTTTGTGATCACTTATGTGGTTAGATATATGATGAGTTGTGCGAAAAATCTTGCATCCATCTTCCTTTCCCAAGTACTTGGTTCACTCAACTAACTCTGTGCCTGGTCTCTCCAAGGTGTGCACAACAGGTCCATCACTGACTTATGTCACACATCAAACCAACCAAGTCTTCCTTTGTGATCAAGTCTACGACAAGTTCTACGATCACCCACCCTATTCAAGTGCTCTATTTCACCACAACATATGCTCTCAATCCAAAAAAGGTGTGCACCCAAATCCACCTTCCACCACACTGTCATCCGAAACTTTGTCGTAATTTTGATGCAAAGTCCACAATGAACAAGTTCACTACATTGAACCATTCACCAAGTCTACGAACGTTCCAACTGAACCAACTTTGCAACAAATTTCCTTACAACAAGTGCACCCCACCACAATTGTTTTGATTGAAAGAGTGGTGAGGAGCACCAAATTTATTTGATACCATCTATCATCAATATAGTGGTGAACATCTCCCCAATCCTTCTTCGAAATCTACAACTAATCTTGTTTGATACCATTTGTCATGTCCCCACAGTGTACCTTGTGATTGTAAACCTCTTGAGGGTGTGCGACACCATGACATTTATCACTTAAATTCTTGGCACCACCAAGGATACTTCATCTGGACTACACCTCTTCACTTAGAGTATACCATACTCTGTTCCATACTACTAGTGAGTCACATTCCTACTCTAGTGAAACTCTTGTATACTTAGACATTTGTTAACAACTTTAACACTTAGTCATGTATTTAAACATACATTCATGAGAAACAAAGAGAACCGTGGAACAAACAAAAGACAGAAATAGAAATAGTGTGGGCAACACAAACCGTGCCTAACACTCAGATAAGTATTTGTTATTGTGAAACAACTACAATATGAGCACTATCGACTCAGTTTACAACTTCGATAGAGTCAAACAACTTGACTCACCTCACCAAGACACTCATACACAGATTTGTCACACCAAGACTCTCTATCGCAATCATCTCTACAACCTCTTGTGGTGCACCTTAGACGTACCCTTAACCACCAACTTGCAATCTATTCATCTCCAAAAACTTCATAGATTATGATTTTTTGTCATGCATGCCTCAAAAACAGACTTGCATTTCTAGACTTCCCCAAAATCAACCCAAGAGAAGCTCGCACAACTTTTCCCACTAAATCCTCCTCAAGGTAGCATAAGTCCTCCCATGTGAAGCGACTTGGATCCTTAAGGGAGCTCTCCCTCTTTGTCTACCTTAGAACCACAAAGCTCTCTTTCTCTCCTTATCTTTACAAAACTCCTTCCTTGGTTGTGCATAATTGTTATCTTATGGGGACTCCAAATGTCCCCATCGAAAAATGTTGTATCCTTTGGGGGTGTCATTCCCCTTCGTGAACCCATGTCCAAAAAAATCGTTGCACCCTTTCGTGGACCCGGTCTCCCAAAAAAACCATCGCCTCATTTGTAGACCTAGTCACCCAAACAAACCCATGCGATTGTCAATTGTCGTACCCCTTGGGACCAACACACCCAACCTTGGTGCGCCCCTCATGCTGCCATGCCCCAATCTCTTGGTTGCTTCATACTTCGGCAATCCCCTTGGAACATACTCATTCCCAAGGCATCCACTTTCCTAACTTGGGAGATGGAGCAACCCCAAGTTTCTTTTTCTTGAGGACTTGGGTTGGAGTCTCCATGCCAATCTAGTTGAAGACCTTACAATATAGAAAAATAATTACTCAAAATAAGGATTTTACAAAATATTATGGTCAAATGTTTTTTCATGAATCATGTATATGAAGCTAAGAAATATGTAGGAAAAAAATTACTCAAAATAAGGATTAGTGATTTTGATAAAAATTCGGGTGCACAACATAGTATCATAGTTTTATGATTTAAAGTTTCAAGTTTATAATACTTTATGTCTCAAGGATTTTGATAATTTCTAGATCGATTCAAAACTTTGAAATTTTTTTAAAGGATCTAAAACTTTATTTAAAAAAAATATCTTTATTAAATTTCAGAAATATATATAAAATGATAGTTTAGATTTCTGTGGTGAGAGTTTTTTTTTTAGAATTCAGAAGAACCACAATGTTATCATTTTTTCGTCGATGTTTCGGATCCACAACAGGATCCGTTTTCAGGACATAAAATCCTGAGAAAAATATAAGAGAAGAATCCTAATAAATACTAGAAAGAGCATAGGGAACCCTAAAGTCGGTTGGGTGAAACCCTAGAATTTAAAAATTATTAATAAGTATTCTATCTTAGATTTAATAAAATAAATTAATAAAGTGAAGGATGTTTTTTAATTTTTTTTGTTTATTAATATATAAAGTGGTAGTTATAAGGAGAGGTGAGAGCAGGATAATTTTTATTTTGATTCAATTTATTATTATTAATGTATTTTTTTTTCTTTTATTTAAGTATTATTAATGTGTTGGTTTTTTAGGCTAGTTTAGGTTAAAATAGAATTGATTTTAATAGCGGTAAATTTTATTAGGGGATTAAGGTAAGAAAGTTTGATAATCATAGAATTATTAATGATGTTTATTGGTATTGTTAAGTGAGTCTAGTTATTAAATTAAAATAATTTTTAATTTTAGTAGTCTAAGGGAGAAGTATTAGGTAAAAACCCAATATTCGAAGTCGGTGCAAGTTATTGGGTCCATATCATAGCTTTATTGAATTTTACCACAACTCATATCATAGCTTTATTGAATTTTACCACAAGTTTCATGTTGGATACTTATTACAGTTTAATCTTACTCCAAGAGTGATGTCAAACATTAATTAGAGAACTTAATCGATGCTTTTTCTTCATGATATTTTGAAATTATGTCCACAAATTTATGATGTTTACTCTAGTTTCTTGAGAAGTTTACTACAATATTCATGTTGGACCCGTACTAAATTTTACTTAAGGTTTCATGTTGACCCTTTATGAGACTTGAAGTTTAACCCAAGATTCATGGTGAACTCTTATTGAATATTATTACTCATGATTCATTTCAAACCATTATTAACATTTATCCAAAATATTCATGATGAGTGATTTATAAATTATCGTGGATATTCCACCAAAATAGTTCATCACAACAAATCTTCTAATATTCTACGATATATTACTATGAAGTATTCTACTGAATATTGTAGACTTAATATTTCTAACTTTAACACCGAAATCACTAAAATAAGCTAAAAACGAAAATGAAAGAGATAAGCAATGACACACCATCCACACAATGAACACAAGATGTATCATGGGAAAACCCAATATAGGAAAAACCCAGCTAGAAGACAGGGCCTATGCTCTATTCTTTCTTCTCAAGTATGAAATGTGTTCACAAAGAAAAGGGCACTCACTATGGAGATGCCATCAACATTGTGGCCAATATGGTTGCTATAGGATCTCCTTCTTTCTCTCATTTCCCTCAATACCCCACTCTCAATGATTCACTCTCCATCAAACAACACTCAACAAAAAATGAATGAAACCACTGCCTTTCCTAGAGGCCTATTATTTAACATATCTTGATAGTATTATATAATTAGGGTTAGGGTTTTTTCATGCCCTACCCCCCAATTAATGTTAGGGTTTTTGCATGCCTCAACCCACAATTAGTGTTAGGATTTTGAACCCTATAGAATAATATTTAAAGTCCACACATTACTAGCTCCATATGTGTGAGTAATAGAATATTACGTGACATCCAATCCATACCATGGTGGTCAACAAGATAGGGCAACTTGTAGGAGGCATAACTTCTACAAACCAACTCCAAATGAGGTGATTTTTTCACTGTTGGAAAGATTTCGAAGTGTAGAATACTCTTGATAATATAGACCTATGATCACATAGATTTGAACCCAAAAACAACCATTAAGGCCTCAAATGATCTCCAAAAGGTTATGAACCCCAAATATCCAAAGTGGGGCGTGCTCCTAAATGGGCCCTACAAGTCAACTACTCTAGTTTTTCCACATAGAAAGTACCAACATAGATGAAAATATATATGATGATCCATCTTGGATCATTGAGCCCTTATTGCACTTGAATTTTATGGAAGCTTCATATTGGACCTTTACTTCACTTGAATTTTAGCCAAGGTTCATGTCAAACCCTTATTGAAGTTTAAGCCAAGTTTCACGTTGAACCTTTATTGCAATTGAATTTTACCCCAAGACTCATGAGAAATCCTTGATGTTAAGCCTTTATTGAATTATATTCCAAATTTTATGTCAACCTCTTGTTGAAATTAATGTTTACCTTAAGGTTTATGTTGTACCCTTACAAATGTTTATCCCAAAATTATGCAGTTAAATTCTTTTTTCGATGAAAACCTTGTGCAAAACTCTTTGAGTACTTCCCCATGATCCATGGAAAGTAAATGTGGTAAACAAATAGCCTTGATTATGAATCCTAACCCCAAGGGGATAAAAAGAGTTGAACTCTTGACCTCCCCAACTTTGTGGGAGATATCTCATGTTTAACTCATGACTATTTAAGCTAACCCTTGGGGCTATCACACACTTGCATTTCACCTCAAGTTTCATGTCAAATTCTTATTACAATTGAAGTTTCCCAAAGATTCATGTTGGACCCTTAATGAAGTTTAACCCAAAATTCTACACTTTAATTTTAATCCAACTTTCATAATGAACCCTCAACTACACTATAAATTTACTTTAAATTTATTTGTTTCCAATTATTGCTTGTTCCAAATTTCATGTCAGACCCTTGCTTATTTCCAAATTTCACACCCTTGCTACATTTTAAGTTCACCAAAGTCACTTTTTTCCAAATATATATTTTCTAACTTTCCCTAACCAAGATGAATCTTGAATATCTTCAAACAAAATATTCATGACGTTCAAATAGTTTTACTACCCTTCAATTTACTTCACATAATTAATTGTGTCAATTTTATTTAAAAAAATAAATCATGAATACAAAAGTGTTTTTAAATGGAAGGAGTTTATATTCATATCATCCAAAGATATTAAAGAAAGTAAAGTTTAACTTAAATTAAACAAACAATTAACTTAATAATAAACACAAACTGAAAATATAATTTTTTTCGCCAAATTCCTCTTAGAAGATTAGATTCATGCTACATTGTCTAAGTCCTAGAAAGTTGAAAGTGTACAAAGTTTCAATAATATATGGGTTAATAAATTTAGTTTGCTAATGAAATTTGGATTTAACATTGTTTAAAAATTAGTTATCTCATATTTTTAATTTTAAAGAATCTTATTTAATATTTAAAAGAGATTTTAATTTCTCAAAATTAATCAAGTCATTCCTAAGAAAACAATTCATATAAATTTACCTAGAAACAATTTTCTTTTATTTGAATTTTGTAATGGAGAAGCTCTTCATGTGCACATAAAACATCTATGTGTGTGTGTGTGTATGTGTGTGTGTGTGTGTGTGTGTGTGTGTTTCATATGAAAATCTCTCCATGTTAGTGTTTCATGGAAACCTGCACAGGAGACCTAGCTAAAACATACACAAACAAAGCTTAACAAAAAAAGGAAGAGAGATACACAATGAAGAATGAGAATCAATGTATATTATGATCTTATCAATGAGTGATTGATCTTCACTCATATAGGCATTGACATCCTATAATTAGGAATGCATGCATAATAGTGATGGTCTAAGATTAGAAAGTCTAAAATAGA